>PVJX010010450.1:43192-57076 GCA_004027295.1 Dolichotis patagonum
CTCTCCTCTCCTCTCCTCTCTTCTCTTCTCTTCCTCTCCACCACTCCCTTGAACATCTGGCCTACCTTGACCTCATTGACAACTCTGCCCCTGCCTCACTTCTCAATATGATGAAATTTCATAAAAAGGGATTGTCACTTTATATAAGTTAAAGAAAAGAAAGCTAAATCTACACCCCAATAAGGGTGGGGGCAGGGCTCAGTTTTTTAGTGAGTCTCCATAATCATATTAGTCAAGTCCTTGTAACAGACAGAAAGATATCTCCTACAGATAGATACTGGTATCTCCTACTGGTTCTGTTTCTCAGGAGAATCTTAACTACTCTTATCTAGGCTGTTGGATTGTATAGTGAAATCTGCTCCCAACCATGCAGAAACATCTGTCATATCTCACCCTGGGGATAAGCTCACCACCTCACAACATCATTGCTCTAAACTGGTTCCACACATTTCTCTGTATCTTCACCCTTTTTTCTCTTCAGTCAGGTTAAAACATACTTTCTGAGTAGTGTCAGAACTTGGGTATATATATTCACATCTCTGAATGCCTACTTAGTACCCACCTTGGGTTCATCCATCACTAGGATGCCAATGGCATTCAAATCCTCAAGGCGACTTCCACCTGCCACTTCAGCCAGCATGTACCACTCTTCATTGGATCCACACTGTGGCCATTGAGAATGTTTTATGTGTTCCCAAATCCAATATGATTTTTACTTTGGCTATGAGATGTAAAGATTTTTAGAACTCTACTCTTAAAGCTGCCCTCAAATGATAACATCTTGGGGACAAACCATCTGATTATGAGATATATGCAAATAATAGATTTCAGTTTTTAGCAATCTGCTTTTAGTCTGAAGTCTTGTGCAGTTTTTGACATGCAAGTCAATAATACCTGCCTTATTTAGTTTCTTTCTTTGTCTCAATAGAAGCCAATGGTCACGAAGGGCAAAGGAGCAAGTTCAAACCTATTTGAGACCATGCCACACACTGACCCAGGGAAAGATTTGGGAAACAACTAACAGTCAAACTATTAAGCTCTAATGCTGTTGATGATAAAACCTAATTCTCAGGCAGTATCCATGTAGAGCAGAACACATTTTAGGTGCTTAAAAACTTAGAGTCATGAGTCTTATTTTCTTTTGTTATTTTCACCACTCTTTTCTAGGCACAATGCAGGCAGTAGTTTTTGTTTCAGGAAGGAATTATTAGCATAAATGGTTCATGCTAAACAGGAAAAACTAAAAAATAACAGAAAAACAGTTTCAAAACAAGCTAATAGGAAAGTAACAATAATCAATACCTTGCATATTGTTATATCTACATTAGTTGTTCAGAATACAAGACATAGGCATGAAACATTGTTCAGAAAATTACTAGCACAAAACTTTCCCCTCAATGATCCAAGAGAAACCAACAGTATAAGTATCTTAGCTGACTTCTGTTTGTATATATTTTTCATTTTCCCTTCTTTTCATTCCCCTTTCTCCCATCAGAGTTTCTCTGCCCTATTCACAATATCTACTATACATACTGGATCTTGGATACACTTCCAGATTCTCACACCAGTGAGACAATATGATGTTTACACTTGTGGGTCTGGTGTATTTCACTTACTAGTATGGTCTCAAGTTGTATCCATTTACCTATAAAACTCTTAAGTTATTATTTTGAATGACTGACTAGTATTTCATTACATATGAGAAGCCACATCTTTTTTTGTGTGCATTCCTCACAAAATTTGGGTTGTTTCTAAGATTTAGCTATTACAAATTATGCTGCTACGAACATTGGTGCCCATATATTGCTGTGGTATAATGTTTTTAATTCCTCTGGGAAGATACCAGGGAGAATAGCTGGATCAAATGGGACCTCTAATTCTAGATTTCTGAGAAATCTCAACACTGATTTTCACAGTGGGCACATCAGTCTACACTCTTGCCAACAGTGCAGAATGGTTCCTTTTCCCCCACAGCTCCTCCAGCATTTGTTATTGGTTGTTTTCTTGATGATAACCATTCTTTCTGCGGTGACATGGAGTCTCAGTGTTGTTTTAACTTGTACCTCTGAAATGATCAATGATGTTGAACATGTTTTCATACACTTATTTTCTATTTGTATTTCTTCATTTGAAAGGTGCATATTCATCTCAGATGCCCATTTTTTGGACTAGTTCTTTGAATTTGGGAGGCTCGATTTTTTTCAAGTCTTTTATGTTCTAGATAGAAGCCTTTTGTCTGAGGGTAAACTGGCTATAATTTCTGTCCACTCTGTGGGTTGTATTTTCACTTTCCTTGGTGATTTATTTTGTTGAACCAAAGGTTTTTAATAATGTGAGATCCCATTTGTTCACTTTTTGTTGTATTTTCCATGGCATCTGGGTTTTGTTTATGAAGTCTCTGCCTATGCCCATGTCTTCAAGATTTCTACCTATCTTATCTTCACTATATTTAGTGTTTCTGTTTTAATAATTGCATTTTTCATCAATTTTGCCTTTATTTTAGAGCATGGTGATAGACATGGGTCTAGTTTTAGTCTTTGGCATGTGGAAAGCCAGTTTTCCAGCACCACTTATTAAAGAGGCTATCTTTATTCCAGTGAGTATGTTTGGTTCCTTTGTCAAAGACAAGGTGGTTTAGTGTGTCTATAGTTGTGCCTGCATCTTCTATTCTGTCCCAATGATCCTCAAATCTGTTTTTATGCCAGTACCATGCTGATCTTATCACAGTAGCTTTGTAGTATAAATTCAAGTCAGGGATTGTGATGCCTCTTTCCTTGCCTTTACTGTCCAGAATTGCTTTTATTCTATTCTAGGACTCTTCTGGTTCTGAGCAAATTTTAGGAATGTTTTGTCTAGTTCTGTGAGGTATGATAATGGTATTTTTTTTAAAAACTTTAAAGGGGGTAAAATTAAACACAACAAAACAGAACAAATGGGACATAAGAAAGCATAAATTTCAGAGCTAGGCAACCGGAGATCTTCACTATCTATTATAATGTCGCTTGTTTTCTTCCAAATGGTTGTCCATATCTTTGCATATGGAGAACTCATGCAAAACAACATGGCCAACCTCTCAAAAGATGTCCAGATTACTGGCTCCCACTTGCTAAAGTGGGGCAGGGGTACAGGACAGGACGACATGAGATGTTTGATTCTCAGCCCTGCCTGCTGGCAGGCTCACAGCAGCTCACCAGGGAGGGGAGTAGTTGCTTGCTTTCCCCAGTGCCCCAGGTCCCAGCATGGTGCAGGTCCCAAGAGATGCTAGGGTCTCCCTCTCCGGGTTGCTGAAGCCTGCCACGCTCACAGCTGCTCACCAAAGAGGGGAGTTTGCTAATGGTATTTTGATTGAGAGTGTGTTTAATCTGTATAGAAGTTTTGGGTGTAGAGCCATTTTCACTATGTTGTTCTTCCTACCCATGAACAAGGGATGTCTTTCCATTTTCTGGTATCTTTTTTGATCTCCTTTTTCAGAGTATTGTAGCTTTCAATGTATAGATCTCTTGCTACTTTTGTCAGATTGATTCCCAAGTATTTTTCTTTTCCTTTCTTTTTTTTTATGTTATTGTGCAGGGTTTGTTTTCCTTAATTTCTCTCTCAGTGAGTTTGTTGTTTGTGGACAGGAATGATACTCTTTTTTGAGTGTTGACTTTGTATTCAGCCAAATTATTGAATTTGGTTATTAAATCTATAAGTCTTTTGGTGGGGCTTTTGGAGTCTTCCATGTAAAGTATCACATCATCTGCAAATATTGATAATTTAACTTCTTCCTTTCTTATCTTTATTCCTGTTATTTCTTTCTCTTGTCTAATTGCTTTGGCTAAAGTTTCCAGGGATACACTGAGTAAGAGTGGAGACAGTGGACATCCTTGTCTTGTTCCTGGTTTTAGAGAGAAAGCTTTCAGTTTTTAACAATTTAGTATGATGCTATCCATTTATTTGTCATAGATGGCTTTTATCAAGTTAAGATAAAGGCTCACTATTCCAATTTTCTGTAGGGTTTTTAATCATAAATCGGTGTTGAACTTTGTCAAATTTTTTTCTGCATCTATTAAGATGATCATGTGATTTTTGTCTTTGGTTCTGCTAATATGGTTTATTACATTTATTGATTTCCATATGTTGAGCCATTCCTGCATCTCTGGTATGCATCCAACTTGGTCATGTTGTATAATCTTGATGATTTGATGCATTCTGTTGATCAGTATCTTATTAAGCATTTTTGCTTCTATGTTCATTAGAGAGAGTGACCTATAGTTCTCTTTTTTGATTGAGTTTTTCTCTGGTTTTGGAATCAGGGAAATGCTTGCCTCCAGAAATAATTTTGAAAATATTGCTTTCCTTTCAGTTTCCTTAAATAATTTCAGTATTGGAGGCATTAGTTCTCTAAATTTCATGTAGGATTCAATTGTGAATTCATCAGGGCCTGGGCTTTTATTTGTTGGCAAGTTATTAACTACATTTTCAGTTTCACTGAATGATATCAGTTTATTTAAAATTTTTATATCTTCTTGATTTAACTTTGGTAGTTTGACTGTGTCTGGGATTCTGTCCATTTGTTCTGTGTTTTCCATCTTCTTAGAATGTAAGTTCTTATAGTAGATATTGATGAGCTTCTGAATATCTGTAGGATCTGTTGTGATTTCCCCTTTTTATTCATAATTGCTTGAATTTGTTTTTGCTTTCCTCTTTTTGATAAGGTTGACTAAAAGATTGTCAATTTTATTAATTCTTTCAGAGAAACAACTTTTTGATTCTTTGATACTTTGTCTTGGTTTTTCAGTCTCAACTGCAATAATTTCTGTTCTTATCTTTATCATTTCCTCTCTTGTATGAGCTTTGGGTTTCATTCATTCTTCTTCTAGAAGCTTGAAGTTCAACATTATGTTGTTTATTTGAACTCATTCTGCTCTCTGTGAAGTTTATCACAATAAATTTCCTTCTTTGGACTTCTTTCACTGTGTCCCAAAAGTGTTGGTATGTTTCATCGGCATTATCATTTAATTGTATATATTGTGTACCTTTGTGTTTAATTTCCTCTGTGATCCATTGGCTGTTCAAAAGTGTGTTTGTGAAGTTTGTGTGATTTCTTTTGTTGTTCATTTCCAGTTTCATTGCTCTATGGTCAATAGTGTGCAAGGAATGATTTCAATTCCTCAACATTTATTTAAACATGTTTTGTGGGCTACTATGTGGTCTATTTTGGAGAATATCCTGTCTGTAACAGAGAAGAATGCTTGTGTATTCTGATGTTTTGGAGTGGAACACTATGTAGATGTCTACCAAGTCCATTTGTCAACAGGCTTGGATTAATTTTTTTTTTTCATTTTAAAGAGAAAAAAACACAGAAAAATAAAAAAGCAATGAAACAAACAGATTTAAAAAGCTGATGGCAGCAAGACTACCAACAACAATAACACAAAGAGTAATGCAAGATTTCAAAATAAGATGATAGGAATTTAACAATGGGTGTTATATTGCATATGCTTATCTTCAAAATGTTTTCTCAAATTACCAGACACAGGAATGCAAAATTGATCAAACAGTATGATTTTCCTTTGAATAGTTTCTTTCCCTTTCATTATATCTATTGTACATTTGGATCTTATTTACTTTCAGTTTCTTACGCCAAGGAGACAATATGGTGTTTACACATGTGAGTCTGATTTATTTCACTTATGAGTATGGTCTCTAATTGCATCAATTTACCTGTAAAAGCCTCTAGTTTATCCTGATAAATAGTTGAGTAGTACTCCATTGTATAAAATTACCACTTTTTTAAATCCATTCCCCAGTTGATGGGCATTTGGGTTGTTTTCAAGATCTGGCTATTACAAATTGTGCAGCTACAAACATGGGTGCATATATATTGATGTGATATGATGTTTTTAATTCCTTTGGGAAAATACCCAGGAGGAGAATAGCTGGACTGAATGGACCCTCTAATCCTAAGTTTTTGAGGAATCTCTATACTGATTTCCATAGATTTTACAAGTTTGTACTCCCACCAACGTAAAAGTGTACCTTTTTCCTCACAGCCCCTCCAGCTTTGTTACATGTTGATTTCTTGATGTTAGCCATTCTTTCTAGAGTGAGATAATATCTTGGTGTTGTTTTAATTTACATTTCTCAAATGACCAATGATGTAGAACATTTTTTCATGTGTTTATTTCCCATTTGAGTTCTTCATCTGAAAACTGTGTATTCATCTCAGACACCCAGTTTTAGATTGGGTTTTTGAATTTGGGTGTCTGATTTTTAAAATTCTAGATAGAAGTCTTTTTTCAGAGTGACAGTTGCCAAAAATCTTTTCCCAATCCATGGGTTTTCTTTTTACTTTCTTGGTGCTTTCTTTGGATATGTAAAAGCTTTTTAATAAGATGAGATCCCATTTGATGATTCTTTGAAGTACTTCTGTGCAATTTGGTTTTTGTTCATGAACTCTCTGCCTACACCTATGGCTTCGAGATTTTTACCCACTTTGTCTTGCAATAAATTTAGTGTTTCTGTCTTAATGTTTAGATCTTTGATCCATTTTGACTTTAGTTTAGGGCATGGCATTAGGCATGGGTCTAGTTTAAATCTTTACCACGTGGAAACTCATTTTCTAGCACCATTTATTAAAATGGCTTTCTTTCAGTGAAACTGTTTGGCTCCTTTGTCAAAGATAAGGTGGCTGAGAGTGCTTGTAGGTGTATCTGTGTCTCCTATTCTATTCCATTGATCCTCAGGTCTGTTTGCCAGTATCATGCTGATTTTATTATAGTAGCTTTGCAGTATAATTTCAGGTAAGGAATTATGTTGTCTCCTTCCTTGCTATTGTTTCCCAGGATTACCTTTGCAATTCTAGGTCTCTTCTGGCTCCAGATGAATTTTAGGAGTGTTTTCTCTAGATTTATGAGGTATGCTAATGAATTTTTATTGGAATTGCATTAAATCTGTGTAACAGTTTTGGAAATATGGCTATTTTCATAATATTGAGCAGGGGATGTCTTTCTATTTTCTGATATCCTTTGCAATTTCTTTTTTTTTGGAGTGCTGTAATTTTCAATGGATAAATCTTTTACTTCTTTGTTAGATTGATTCCTAAATATTTCATTTTGTTGATGTTATTGTGGTTCTGAAATTACTCTCTCAACGAGTTTGTTTTTGCTGTACAGGAATGCCATTTACTTTTTAGTGTTGCTTTTGTACCCAGCTACACTTCTGAATTTTCTTATTAAATCTATAAGCCTGTTGACAGAATTTTGGGGTCCTCTATATAGCATATTATGTCATCTGAGAGTAATAATAATTTAAGTTCTTTCTTTACTATCCTTATTCCTTTTCTTTCTCTCCCTTGTTTGACTGCTCTGACTAATGTTTCCAGAACTATATTGAATAGGAATGGTGATAGTGGATATCTTTGCCTTGTTACCAATTTTTGAGTGAAAGTTGTCAGTTTTTGTCTGTTTAGTATGATGTTGGCTGTTCATTTGACTTTTATCAGATTGAGGTAAAGACCATCTATTCCTATTTTCTCTAGGATTTTTACCATGAATGAGTGTTAGAATTTATCAAAACCTTTTTCTGCACCTATTAAGATGATTGTGTGATTTTTGTCTTTATCACTGCTAATATGGTGTATTACATTTATTGATTTGTGTATGTTGAAATATTCCTGCATTCCTGGAATAAATCTCACTTGGTCACGGTGTATAATCATCTTGGTGTTATGCTGAATTCTGTTTGATAGTATTTTATTGAGGACTTTTGCATCTATGTTCATTAGGGAGAATGGCCTGTAGTTCTCCTTTTTGATTGAGTCTTTCTCTGGTTTTGCCTTTCCAATTTCATTAAAGAGTTTGAGAAGTATTAGTGTCAAATTTTGTCTAAGTTTCTTGTAGAATTCAGCTGTGTGTCCATCAGGATGTGGGTTTTTCTTTGTTGGTAAGCTTTTAATTATATTTTTAATTTCACTAATTGATATTGGGTTATTCAGGATTTTTATATCTTCTTGATTCAGTTTTGGTAATTCACATTTCCAGGAATCTATCCATTTCTGTCTTTTCCATCTTATGAGAGCATAGATTTAAAAATATGTATTGATGATTTCTGAGTTGATCCTTGGTACAAAAAAAAGATAAAGATGACTACAATTCCAAGAACAACAGTAAATAAAGGATCTTCAAAACAGCTGTTCATACCATCACACATAATGAAGTCAAACAAAACAGAATAAAGCCATTCCAACTGATGAATGAAAACATTGAAAGGCTTCAAAGCAAAGGCTTGAAATCATGGTTACCATAAAATCTTATATACTCTTACTAGTTCTCATAGTAGCGAGACCATATGGTATTTACTCATGTGAGTTTGGTTTATTTCGCTTATGAGAATGGTCTCAAGTTGTGTCCATTTATTTACAAATGCCTCAATGTGATCATTCTTTATAGCTGAATAGTACTCCATTGTATAAAAATACCACAACTTTTTTATCTATTCTTCAGTTGATGGTTGTTTCCAAGATCTGGCTACTATAAATTTTACTGCTATAAACATGGGTGCACATATATCACTGTAGTATGATGTTTTCAGTTCTTCTGGGAATATGCCTAGAAGTGGAATAGCTGGGTCAAATGGGACTTCCAAACCCAGCTTTTTGAGGAATCTCCAGACTGACCTCCACAGTGGCTACACCAGTCTACACTCCCACCAACAGTGCAGAAGAGTACTTTTCCCTACAGCCTCTCTAGCATTTGTTGTTGGTAGTTTTTTTATCCTGGCCATTCTTTCTGGGGTGAGATGGAATCTCAGTGTGTTTTTAATTTGCATGTCTCTCATGACTAATGATGATGAACATTTTTTCATGTATTTATTTGCCATTCATATTTCTTCATCTGAGAACTGTGTATTCATTTCAGATGTCCATTTTTGGAATGGGTCTTTGAATATCGAGGGTCTGATTTTTTAAAATTCCTTATAAGTTCTAGACAGAAGTCCTTTGTCTGATGGACAGTCCATTAAGATTTTTTCCCAATTTGTGGGTTTTCTTTTCACTCTGCTGGAAATCTCTTTTGACATGCAGAAACTCTTTAATAAGATGTGGTCCCGGTTATTGATTCTGGGAAGTATTTCCTGTGCAGTTTGATTTTTGTTCATGAATTCTCTATCTACTCCTATATCTTTGATATTTTTAGGCAACCATTGCTGATTTAATATCATCTTGCTTTGAAGTCCTACCATGCTTATATTCTTCTATTACCTTCAGTTCTATCATGTTGTGTCTTATTGGAATTTTAATATATGTGATAGCATAAACAAATTTTTTATTGAAAATGAGATATTATAGTAGCCATTGATCATTCTCTGTTATTTGGTCAGAATGCCCTGTAATTCTTTCATTCTTTTGAATGGTTTTATAGTATTTTATTATGTTTGATATTATTATATTTGAAACTATGCTCAACTCTAGCAGAGAAACAGATATTTTAATAGCTACTGTTAATGTCCGGTTGTCTTGTTGTAAAGTGTGTGTTGCTTATGTTGTTCTGTTCTGATCTGCTTTATTCTGCTCTCTTCTGTTTTATTCTCTTTAAAATAAAAAAAATTGAAAAAAAAGAAAACAAGGATCTATAGTGATTTCACCCTTTTCATTTCTTATTGAGTGGTTTCAATGTTTTCTTTCCTTTTTTTGGCAAGCTTGCCTAGGGGTTTATTAATTGTATTTATTCTTTTGAAGAACTAACTTCAATTAACTAATTCTTTGTATTATTTTCTTAGTGTCAATCATATTAATTTCTGCTCTAATCTTTTTTTTTCCTACTCTAATCTTTCTAATTTCCTCCCTTCTTTGGCCTCTAGGTTTGACTTGATCTTGTTTTTCCAGGAGATTCGGATGCAGCATTATGGTTGTTTATTTGTGTTTATTCAATTTCCCTGGTATGAGAATTCACTGCTATACCCTCTGAGGACTAATTTCATTGTGTCCCATAGGTTACAGTAAGTTATATTTGCATTTTTGTTCAATTGTAAATATTGTATAATTTCTTCTGTGACCCACTAGCTGTTTAGGAGAGTGTTATTTAATTTTCATATATTTATGGACTTTTTGTGGTTTCTTTTGTCATTAATTTCCAATTTTATTACACTATGGTTGGTAATATGCATTGGATAATTTCAATTCTTTTGCATTTACTTAAGCATGTCCTGTAGGCTAGTATATGTCTATTTTAGAGAACACCCCATGTGCAGTTGAGAAGAGTGTGTATTCTGATGTTGTTGGGTAGAACACTCTATACACATCTACTAAGTCCATTTGTTCACAAGTTTGATTCAGTTCTGTTTCATCTTTGCTGACTTTTTGTCTTGTTGATCTGTCTCTCTGTAATGATGGAGTGTTAAGGTCTCCTATTATAATTGTATTATTGCTTATTTGATTTTTCATGTCTGTTAATACCTGTCTTACATAGTTGGGTGCTCCCATTTTTGGTACATTTATATTTATGACCAGTATCTCTTCTTCTTCACTTTTTCCTCTAACAAGTATGTAGTAGTGACCTTCTTTATCTCTTTTAATCATTCTTGGCTTGAAGTTCACATTTTTTGCAAACAAAATAGCTGCTCCTGCTCTTTTCTGGGTTCCTGTTGCATGGAGTATTGTTCTCTATCCTTTGACTTTCAGTCATTGAATTCCTTTTGAGCTAAATGTGTTTCTTGTAAACAGCATATTGTTGGATTTTATTTCTTGACTCACTCTTCTACTCTGTTTCTTTTGATTGGTGAATTTACACTGATGGTTATAACTGCTATGTACTGACTTATTTCTGTGCTGGTACCTTCTTGTTGTTGGTACTATGCTTTTCTCTCTTAGTGCTTTCCCTACTGTTGTTTTCTGCTGTTGTTCTTGGAATTGTAGTCATCTTTATCTTTTTTTTTTTTTTGTACCAAGGATCAAACTCAGTACATTGTTCTTGCCAAGAAGGCACTCATGTCACTGAGCTAAAACCCTGGACACAAACAAACCTCTCCTTTTCTTTTTTTTTGTACTGGGGATGGAACTCACAACCTTGCACTTGCCAGGCAGGCACTTACACTGCTGAGCTAAATCCCTGGCCTCTATCTGTATCTTTTTCTAGAGTATCTTTCAGTACTCTGTAGGTTTGGTTGGGTGGTCATGAAGTTCTTCAGTTGTTCTTTGTCATGGAAGTATTTTATTTCTCCATCAATTTTGAAAGATAGTTTTGCAGGGTACATCAATCTGGGTTGGAAGTTGCTTTTTTACCAAGATATGAAATACTTCATTCCAAGCTCTTCTTGACTTGATGGTTTGTGTTGAGAAGTCTGTCATGATTCTGATAGGCTTTCCTTCATAGGTAATCTGTTTCTTTTCTCTGACAGATTTTAGTATTCTCTTCTTGTGCTGTATTTATGGGATATTAATTATTATATGTCTGGGTGTAAATTTATTTTGGTTTTGGCTAATTGGAGTTCTATATACCTCATTTACCTGTATGTCAGATTCTTTCCCCGTGCTTGGAAAATTTTTCTGCTATTATTTCTATAAATAGTCTTTTTGTATCATTTGTGTTGGCTTCTACTTTTTTCATTGACTCCTATTATTATTATATTGCTTTTCATTGTACCATCTTGCAGTTGTTAAACTGTTGTTTCCTGGTACTTTGTTGTTTTTAGATCTTTCCTTTCATAATCATAAGCTTCCATTCTGTCTTCCAGGTCTCATAGTCTCTCCTCAGCTTGATTCAAATGGTTTTGTCAGCTTTCAATGGAATTTTTAATTTTCTGAATAACTCATAAAATGTTTCATGCATTCTAATTCTTTTCTGTACTGTTCATTCAAGATTTTCATCATTTTCTTATGTTCCTCTCTCTTTTTTTTAATCTATGGTTTCCTTAGATACACTCATCGTTTCTTTCATGTTTGTCATTTATTTTCTTAGGGGAGAGAAAATATTTTTCTCTCTATTTATCTAAAATATTTTCTAAATATTTTTTCTCTTTATTTTTGATTTGATTTCCTCTATAGCTTAATTGAGTTGTTTCTTTACTTCAATTGCTGTCTTTTCAGAAATTTCAGCTGTGTGATCTCCAATGTCTTCCATGTTAGTGTCTCCTGGGCTTTTTCTTGTTGGCTGCGGGTCTCAGCCTGCATTTTGCTCTTTTGTTTTGTCATTTTCCTGGGTTTCTCCAGACAAGATGATTAAGTTGAAGGTGCTTACCTTGCTGATTGACTGTCCAGCAATACTAATGGGTGGGCAAAGCATCTGGGTTCCTGTTAACCAAGGCTCCTGGAGTGACAGAAAAATGGTGTGTCAGACTTCTACACTTCCTCAGATTACTTGGGCTCCCAGTCAAGAGTAGAGGGTCTCTGGGCAGAACTTTCCCATGCTTCTCCCTAGGGTGCTCCATGGAAGGCACTTGGGTACTGTGCTGAGCTGGGCTGGGCTCAGTTCATCTAAGACCTATGAGGTTGGCCAGGGCACTCCCCAATGGCACTAGGACATTGTGCTGAGTTAGTTGGAGGTCTAATCCTCCAGGACCCCTGTTCCAAGCCAAGGTGCACCTCCAAAGTATGGTGCTGGGCGCTTGTGCTGGACTGGGCAGAGCTCAGAACCTCTGGAACCCACACAGCTAGCCAGAGCATTCCGCCTGATGGATGGCTCCTGGGCTGTGTGCTGGGCTGAGCTCGCTGGCTGCTCCCCCAATGGATTGCACTGGGACAGTGGGCTGGGCAGAGCTCAGATCCTCTGGGACCCAAGTGACAGACCAGGCTGTACCCCCTTAGTGGCATGGCTTAATTCTGATATTGTTTTTTGATGTTTTGTATAGTCAATATATCTTTCATGAGAATGGAGTATTAAGGTCCCCAATACCATTGTATCAGTGCTTATTTGGTTTTTCATGTCTGTTAATATTTGTTTTATGTAGTTGTGTGCCCCTTGTTTGATATATATATATATATATATATATATATATATATATATACATAACTTCTTCTTGGAGTTTTCCCTTAACAGGTATATAACAACCTTCCTTACCTCTTTTGATCAGTTTTGGCTTAAAGTTTACACTGCCTGCAAATGGAATAGATACCCATGTTTTTTCTGGGTTCCAGTCATATGGAATATTTTTTCCATTATTTGACTTTTAGTGTATGAATTTGTTTTTGAATTAGTGTTTCTTGAATGCAGCATGGAGCCCAGGAAGTCTCCCAGAAAGCAGCATCTCGGCCTGTCTCTTTGGGACTCGAAACTCTTGGACCCGTAGAGTGGCCTGGGCTGTTTGGATCGAAAGTCTGCGCAGACCTGCATCTCGGCGCGACTGTTTGGGACTGGTAGGCCCACCCTTCATCCTCAGGGAACTGCCTGGAGATCGGCATCTGGGCCGGGTCTGTTTGAATCCGTAGCCCTGCCCTTCACCCCCAGGAAGTCTCCCAGAAAGCAGCATCTTGGCCTGTCTCTTTGGGATCCGAAACTCTCGGACCTGCAGTGCGGCCCAGGCTGTTTGGATTGGGAATATTGTGGAGACTGGCATCTTGGCCAGGTCTGTTTGGGACTGGGAACTTTTCAGAAACCAACATTCTGGCCTGACTCTTTGGGACCTGTAGGCCCTTCATTCCAAGGGAACCTCCTGGAGACCTGCCTGGGACAAAGCACGGAGGCCTGGCCTGCCTGAGATTCCACAGGCTGCAGGGTGGCCACACCCAGCATTCGCCTTACAACTTAGGGAGCCAGGAGCCCACAGAGGGGAGTTAGGACCCTGTGAGGAAGCCAAGAGCCTGTGGGGGAGCCACTGCCCCTCCAGGAACTGAGGGTGTAACAGGTAATTTGCCACATAAGCAGAGAAAGCTTTGGAACACCGCTCAAAGTAAGGAAATATAGAAAAATG
>PVJX010010451.1:0-56965 GCA_004027295.1 Dolichotis patagonum
CAGCCTCAAGTTCCCGGAGTTGTGGAATTACGAGCAATATATTCCTTATTTTTCTATGTGAATCCATACTTTGCATGTTTCCCATGTATGCATGGGTTTATGAGACAAACTGTACCTTCAATATCCTTTGGCAGTGCAACACTTCAGATGGTCTGCACAAAACAGTGGACTACAGATGCACCTCTACCAATGAGTTCACCAACTCCTGTTTGAGGTTTCCAAGACCAACGAACTTTGTATCCAAATGACTCATATAAATCTCTCCCCTTTTGCCTTTAAAAACTTCCCTTGCTTCATCCTCCTTGAGACATGTCCATCACTTACTGTAGCATGCTTAGCTCACTCTAGGGCTATTCTATTCTCATATCAGCTAATTAATCTTAGAGAATCTCTCAAATTTTAATTTAGGTGACAGATCTTTCTGGGTAAGGAGGCCTTTGAATATTTAATTGGGGTAGAAATCTTAGTAGTGGTTCTCCTGGGCTATTGCTTGGACACTAAATCCAAAGATAAATGTCCTCACAAGAGACACACAGAGGATGAAGAAGAGGACCACGTGACAGTAGAGTAGGGACTGCAGTAACTGTGGCCCTAAGCAACTCCTGGTGCCACCAGAAGACAGACAAAACAAAGATCTTCTCTTGAGCCTTGATTTCAGAGTGATGCTCCCATGCATTGTCTTATTTCTTTCCCTATGTGACCCAGAGAGGTTGAAGGCAGCCTCCTATGACCTGTTAGGGAAGACTGTCTCTCCCAAGAAATGAGACCAACGTGATACCTCACCCAGAGGTAAGGAATGGTAAGACAATCAATGTTTTAGACTATGAATCACCTAAAATAGCTAGATCAGCAAGAAAAACAATGTTCATTAAAACTCATTTAGGATCTTTGTCACACTGAGATCACTAATCCAAAACTGCCAGGTCATGAATTTTGCCAGTAACTGTCTACCTTACAAACACCATCTTCAATGCCATCAGATGAGTCCAAAGACTTCACAGATATTCTATCTGTCCATTTTGGATCCTGTTTAGGTACAACTCATACACTTCCATTATTGCTGTAATCCGAATAAATCTCTCTTACATCTCAGAAGTCTAGTTGTGGGAGTAGTTGGTCATTACAGTTCTAAGAAAACACATAAAAAGGAATCCCCTCTCCTGTGCTTTGGATAGTCTCATCTGGAGAAAGGTAATGACTGGACTACTGTTTATCACTTTGTGATCAATATGACCAGTTCCTGGAACATAGGGCAAAATGCTGGTGATAGTGAGTAAGTAGAATGAATGGAGGGTCAGATGGATGGAAAGACTATGGATCAGTCTTCAGAGTGTGGTGCTGTCATATCGGCCTCAGGTTCACTAACCTCCAGTCCTCCTGACCTTTTTGTCAATGCTTCAGGGTTGCACTCTGCTTTGCTCTTCACTACTATTGTGGCAGAGGGACAGGATTTCCAGTGAGCTACAGATTGACCAGAGGAACAGACATGTATATGGAGATGCAGAGGCTTACACTCTTCATGACGTTCCCAACTCATTTTTATAAACAGAGGAACTTCACTGAAGTAAAACAGTCACCAGAGTAAAAAGAAATTCCAGTGTTCACTGAAATCTTCATTTCAGTCTTTATTTTTCATTAGCACATGCTTACGGTACATATTGAATATGTTTTTCATAGGGTGTTGGTATATAATGTAACACATCTTAATTCTTTTTCATCTCTTTCACTTCCACTTCTTCCCTACCTGCCTCTAACTCGTGCTATTGTTTTGCAAAAGATATAGCTCCCTTTTTCTATTATTTATTTTGTGTCTTTATTTTTATTTATGTTTTTTTTTTTATCGGTACCAGGGATCGAACTCACGACTGCCTGCTTGCAAGGCAGGCGCTTATACCACTGAGCTAAATCCCCAGCCCCTATATGTTGTTTTTCATTTAAAAGAAATCTTATAGTATTTAAACTGTGCATCGTGAGTCACTGTCACGATGCATCCCAAAAGCTTAATTATAAGCTGAACTATAGAAATTTTACATAGAATGTTCACGTAAGTATACAAAAATAGGTGACAATAAGTAGATAAGGGTAATGTACTATATATTTCCAAAAGTTAGAAGAAAAGATTTTGGTTATTTTCACATAAAGAAAGGATAAATGTTTATGGAGACAGATGCTTACCCTGTCTTAAACATCGCATGATATATACAAGTATCAAAACACCACATGGAGGAGTTGAACATCTAGTGCAGCGGTAGGGTACTTACCTAGCACGCATGAGGTGGTGGGTTCAATGCCCAGTGTTGGCAAAAACAAAACAGAACCCCCCCAAAAAAAAGTGAAATAAAAATGCTGCACATGATTTTTATGTTTCATTTAAAAATAAGTTTAAAAAATACTCACACACATTATATTTTTATATTTCCATCCATAAAAATTTTAAAGACTTTGGCACAAAACCTCTTTACTCTGAGGGAAATAAAAAAAAATCTATCTTCAGATTTATTATTCTCAATTTCTTATTGTACTGGGTTCTTGGAAGATCCTGTGTCCACAAAAGATTACAAAATTTATTTAGCATTAATGATCCGCTTACTTCCTTAACTTTAAATATTAAAAATAATATTCATTTTTCTATATTTAAACTATTGCTCACAGCTATCAACCTGGCAAACCATTAGCCTAGAAAGCACAAGTTTTCAGTGAGACACAAAAAAGGAAACACTGCGGTATTGCTGGAGGACAAAATCATTTGCTGGGTTACTTATCACTGGTCTCTGTACCAAATTGCACTTGGGAAATCTTCAGGTCTTTCTCCTTTTAAATATGTTGCTGTGAAAATAATTTTCTGTATTTCTGTTTTCATTTTATTACATCTCCCACACAAGCCAACTTCTGCCAGACTTCTGTAGCTGAAATAGTTTACTGATTTATTTTTATCAAATTTTTACTTTATTTGATCAAGATTTAAGCTAATCAGAAGAATTCCTTGGGCCTTTGCTATCTTGCCTTTTCTTTTTTTTTTTTTTTTTTTGGTTCCAGGGATCAAACTCACAATCTTGCCTTTTCTTACCTTGCTTTTTCTTGTTTTCCTCCTTGTTAGTGAAGTTTTCTCAACTTTTCCCCTTTTCTTTCAAAGTATATAAATTTTCTTATGAGAGTCAAAGGCTTTGATAACATTTCAGTTACCACACTTTAAAACACGCCTTCATATAATAATTATCATAGAAATAATCTAATATATCTGCTAATCTCTGATATTTAAATCCATCAGAGATTAGCAGGTATAGTAGGTATCCCAACCAAACATGGCCCTATGCCCCTGCTGCCATTGAAGGAGTCCCAGTGTAGCTATGCAAGCTGAGAGAAGAAGCAGCCACTCCCCCACACTTGGCAATCCAAGAAGCTTTGGTGTAGAGACACAGGTCTGGAGAAGCCAGCACCATGCCCTACTGTCTCCCCAGGAAGCTTGGTTCAGAGAAAACCAGGTGATTGCAACATTCCCCTACACCACAGAGGAGCTGCCAACACGAGAAGCACCTGGGACGTCTAGCATGGCAGAGATGAAACAGTGCATGCCAGTTGTAATCATTAATATAGATGGCCTGAATTAACCAATACAAAGAAATACAGGCAGAGCAGATCAAGAAACAAGATCCATCAATGTGCTGTATACAAGAAATACATTTAACTTGAAAGGAAATTCACAGACTGAAAGTCAAAGGAGAGAAAACAATGTTCCATGTGAAAAGAAACTAGAAAAAAGCAGGGTTAGCTTACTCATCAACTGCAGAATGAATAAGAAAGATACGATATTTTTAGACAGTGGAAAGTTATTCAGCTACAAAAAAGGGTAACCTTGAAGTTATAGATAAATGTGTGAAATTGAAATCATGCTTATGGGTGAAATGGTTCAGACTCATATGGGTGAACATTGTGTTATCTTCCTAGCACAAAAAAACTGAAGGAGTTAGTGGGATCCAAAATACGCAGTAGATAGTGTGGAAGTGATAGGGGAAGAAAGGTCCAAAAAGGGAAGGTGGTAACCATTAATTTGCTATTATCTTGTTTTGAATTCCTATATCGTTTTCATTGTTTTGTTAGGTTTAGTTTTATTCTATGTTGTTTTGTTTGATTTTATGTCTGATGGTATGGGCAGCTATTTTGAAGATAACAAGATATACTGTGGTAATTATTGTTGATTATCTGTTATCTGGTTTTAAAGTCCTGTAATGCTTTCATTGTTTTGTTTTATTGGTTTTATTCTGTTTTGATTTGTTTGATTTTATTATGTCTGATGGTATGTGTCTTGATTACTTTTCCCTCTTTGCTGGCACAAAATACCCAACACCAGTTAAGGAAGGAAAGGCTTATTTAAACTCACAGTCTGTGGAGGTTTCAGTCCATAATCAGCTGGCTCCCAGGCAGGGTTGCATGGCACCAGGGCAAAACTTCAGTTGGCAGAAGACAGCAAAGCAACAAGAGCAGAAGAGGAGAGCAAGCTTCTTTTTCCTTACACTGTACAGAGAGCACCTCCCCTCCAGGGCAGGTGTAGCACTTGCAAAATGTCCTTGCCCTCCTCTTGCACAGGATGACAATTGTTTACAAAGAACTCTGGCTCCTTGCTGGGTCTCTTAGCTAAACTCAAGTTTACACAATGCAGCCACCATAACAGTACGCATAGCAAAATAGCTGAAAATAACAGACATTATGGTAGCTATTGTCGATTTCCTGTTATCTTGATTTGAAGTCCTGTATCACTTTTATTGTTGTTCTTATTGGCTTTATTCTGTTTTATTTTGTGGTTTTATTCTCTATAAAATAAAAAAAGTTAAAAAAGAAATACATGTACACTACTTCATAAAGATGAAAAGTGCTATGTAGTTTATAATTAAAAATTCAAAACAAAAATTACAGGTCCAAGTTCCTTTTCTCCTTCTTTTCTGCTATATAGATACAGATGATCATGATCAACTCTCAGTTCTTTCTTACATAAATTGCATAATATTTTTAAACTTTGTCTTTTGCACTAAGCTGTTTTCCCCACCCTTTTAAAAATATCATCCTTTTGAGTCAGGATTTCACTAAATTGTTCAGTCTAGGCTCAGTTTTATGATCTTCCTGCCTTAGTCTCCCAAAGTGCTTAGATATAGGATATATAATTATACTTTTCCTTTTAATATGCCAAACACAATTTCACTCTGAACTCTCCTAAGTGTCTGTAAAGCTTTTCTTGATATAATGAAATAATCAGTTCTATTTTTTTCTTACATGGTTCCTTCTGTGAATCTTGTATAGCTGGTTCTCATTTGGGCTGGTTGTTGCCATCACTCTGAAAGTTTTTTCCTTCACCTTCATTTCAGTAATTCTTTTATCTTTTCCTTTCCTGCATTCAGGTGACTAATTAGCAAAGAATCAGAACCACGAAATCACGATGAAATATCACAGGCATCCTAGAGATGTCTTTTGACTCTCTGGACAAAACAAATAACTCCTTAGACAAATTGTATTTCAAACTCCAACTACAATACCAAACTGTCTTGCGCGATAGTAACCTTTTTTCCCTCTCTCATTTAAAATAAATACTTAAACTGGGCGTGGTAGCTCACACCTATAATCCCAGCACTGGGAAGGCTGAGGCAGGAGGATGGTTGCAAGTTCGAGACAAGCCTAGGCTACAAAGTGAGCTCAAGGTCAGCCTGAACTGCATAGAGAGACCCTGTCTCAAAAAGACAATAAATAAATAAATAAATAAATAAATAAATAGTAGCTGGCATATGGTGATTATGTAACAAATAGCTGATGGCTGTCTTCACTAATTCAAAGACAGTGCCACATAGTTTATAATCTAGAGAAGATGACCAGCTAATCCTATGAATTCAGGTAATGATCAACACTCAAAAGAAAATAATATAGGTAAGAGATGAGCCCTTGATGCTTATGTATAGCAAGCAATGCCTAAGAGGTTGGCACAGTAAGCAATTTAGTTGTTGTCAACTGAAGCTATGGAAAAACAAGAGAATATGAGCAGAAGAGGCTCAAGAGTTCATTGCAGTCTAGAGAGGAAGCTAACATGGTAGTTTATAAGTGTAAAGATGATTAGATGGAGGAAATAGGTTTTCATTTTTATCTAGCAATTCATCATTGAACAAGATTCCATATTAATGCAACTGTACCCTCCAAAATTAAATTACCCAAAGAAATCAATAAAAACATAGGTCAAGAGAAGGCATTCTACATGGATATTCACTTGTCTTTTTCATAAGTAGATGGAAAGAGGTTTTGTCTTAAAAAGGTGAAGTGAATCACAGTCCTCCTTCAGGGGCCCAAATTGATGTTGACCCAGGAAACCAGTACATCTGTCTTTCTCTCCTCAACAGTCAACTCCAGAACCACAAGAAAAGTATATTCTTAGAGAAAATCCCCAAAACTTATATAGTTCCTAGACCAGATTTCATTGATTTCTGAAGTTCTGAATCTCAAACATCACATGTAGGAAAAACTTTCAGCTTCAGAATTTCTACAGGCCAAGGAACAAAGATAAGAGTTCAGGAAATTGCCACAGGGGCACTTAGTTCCCTCAACCCTCCCTCTTTTCAAATGGAAAATCCAGCATTATCTCTGGTATCCGGAATGGCCACATAGTTTTCCTATCTGCAACAAGAAACAATGCAGGGCAATCTTCAACTGATGAGAGGAGTGTCCCACAAAGTGAAAACCACACTCAACAAAACCTTCAGTTGGGGGAGGGGAAGTTTCTTCACAGAAGGAGGCTTCATCCACTTTTTAATCTAAATTTTGATTATGTAATACCTAAGTACATTTTTTTGAACATTGTGTTACGCTGAGTCTCCATCTCTCTCACCTTGTCCTCCAACCCACCTTAGGTGTCTCTGAATACTTTCAGAAGACACAGTCTGCGTGGTGGAGAGAAGAGTTTTCAAGAACTTGAACCATCACTGTCTCATGATTTAGAGTTCCCTCTTAGTAGAATAAAGCCAAGAGCATGGACCACTTACAGCTGAAAGGTTACTAGAGGCATCAGAACATATTTGGAACCTTATCTGGCGGGTAGTAAATATATAACGAACTTAAATTACTGTTTTAAAAAGACATGTTGGGCTGGGGATTTAGCTCAGTGGCTAAAGTGCCTGTCTGGCAAGCGCAAGGTCGTGAGTTCGATCCCCAGTACCCCCCCCCCAAAATAAATAAATAAAAATAAATAAAAAGACATGTCATATTTAAACTTAACATCCTTTCTTAACATCATTCCATCACATCCACCAATTGCAAAACCGAATTGCTTCTTCTCATGTGAGGGTCAATTTTCAATTTCACATTTGATTCTAGGGCATAAGTCCCATTATTTTACATACTTTATGATTTGTCAAGACATAACTAAAATGCAACCTGTTCAGTCTTTTCTAATTTCTTATCTCCGTGTTTTTTAACTTCAAGTACCATTGATAGTTTATCAACATTCTGATCAGATAATCCAAAAAAATCAAAGCGTCAAATTCCTTCCTTATTCCCTATGAATTCTTCATGTCTTTATTCAGTATGTATGCATTTTTTTATTTTTGGTATGGGGAATCAAACTCTGGACCTCACGCTTACTAGCTAGATGCTGTGCCACTGAGGTATACCCCTGGCCTCTCCTATAATTACTTTTCTTGGCTTATATGACATTTATGCAATAAACTGCAGTGAAGTCGCTTATCTCTCTTTCTTTGAGTGCTAAATAAATTATTTCATCCAGATTGCTCTATCTCTCAGATGGAGGATTAAAGAGGTGCTCCTCATTTGCATGAGTGGTGAAGTTTCTGAGGGCCTCCCTCTAATTTTTTTTTTTTTTTTGGTACTGGTAATCAAACTTATAGCCTTGCACTTGCCAGGCAGGTGCTTATACCACTGAGATAAATCTCCAGCCCCTCTCTGATTCTTAACCCAGATGTGTATTAATTCAGCTATTCAGAATCTCATAGCTTCATGCCTGGCATGCATGCCTGTAGTCCCAGCAGGTTAGGAGGTGAGGCAGAATGAGTCCAATATTTATGAGTCCAGTCTGGACAATTTAGCCCCTTAATAAAACCCTGTCTCAAAAAAACAAAACAAAACAAAACAAAACAAAACAAAATAAAAAACCCCAAAACACTGGGGATGCAGCCCAACATGAAGACCATAGTTTCAATCAATCCCTAGTACCACAGATACACACACACACACACACACAGTCATAGCTTGACTTCTCTGCACATGTTAAGAATACTTCTTCCAAGTTAAAGCTACAGAATAAAACTAGATTTCCTATTTCATCAATAAATTTGTATGGTCAAAAGTACAACTTAAGATTGATTGATTGGTATACTAAGGATTGCACGCAAGGGCATGCACATGTCAGACAAGCCCTCTGCTACTGAGCTATACTCCCAGCCCCACAGTGTTTTAAGTGTGGTGACATTTTCCCAGTTTGAGGGGATAATCCCATCTGTTCCAGACCATGGAAGCCTTCTTGGATAGCTCAAGACTTCCTAGATATTACAGTGGCTCGGATGTCCCAGACTAACAGTTACTTAATGATTAAATCTGATTACACCAACAACCTTCTAAAATAGCCACTGGGTTGGCAATTCTAGATTCGGAGCATGCATGCTTGCTTATCTATAAGAGGATGCATGTGAGGCATGTCTGTCTCCCAACCCATCATCTCTGCCCACAGCCCTGTCACCTTCTTTGCCACATAGAAATGAAAAATGCATGCCACACAAGACTAGCCCCACTGAACATACAGGATATCTATTTCTTGAATCTGCTACATTTGTTCTTATCTTGGTTGTATATTGCAGTCACCTAGTAAATTAAGAAAAAAAAGTGATACCTGGTTTCCAGCTCCAGAAACTGATGTAATTGGTATGAATGTGCATATTGGATACTGGGATTTTTTTTTTTTTTTTGGTTTGGTTGTTTTTTGGTATTGGGATTGAACTCAGGTCCTCACACATGCTAGGCAGGTGCTTACGCCACTGAGCTAGATCCCCAGCCCAGATACTGAGATTTTAAAACACCTTCTCAGCTGACTTTAAACAATGGACTGAATTCACAATCCTGCCACTGTGAATTTAATATCCTCTTACAAACTTTATTAGAGGTTTTTGTGCTCCTCCCTCTCCCATTCTCCCCTTGAAAAATACATGTTGAAGCCCTCACCACAGTGCCTCAGAATATGCTCTTATTTGGAAATAAGTCATTAGAGTTAAATGAAGACATCTGTGGATCTATTTAATTTTCTTTTTCTGATGTTGGGGTTGGAAGCCACGGCCTCACAAATTTTAGGCAAGCACCCAACCACCGAACCGTACCTCCAGCCCTAATGTGTGGTCATATTGTAGCATAAGCAACTAGTTCAGTATGAGTGGTGCCTGTATTAACATAAAATGTCATGTAAAGAGACAGAGACAAAGGAAGACTACTAAATGATGGGGAAGGCAAAGATGGTAGTTTTAGATCAATAAGCTAAGGGATGCAAAGATTGCCAACAAACTTCAGAAGCTAGGAGAAACACAAACATTCCTTAGAAGAACCCAATTTCAATTTTTAGCTTCCAGAATTATGAGAAAATGAATTCCTTCTGTTTCACTAAGGAGGCTGAGGCAGGGGGATTGCTATGAGCTCAAGGCCAGCATGGTCTACACAGTGAATTCAAGACTACATATCAAGACCCTATCTCAAACAAATAAGGTTCTATTGTTCAAACTTCTCCTCTTTCTCCCTCTTTTTCTCTCAAAATTGAATTATATTTGTAGGCCTTTAAAAATTGTATTTTGGGACAAGGTCTTATAAATTTCCCAAGATGTTCTGAAACTTGCTAACTTTGTGTCTCAGCCACTAGAGCAGAAGGGATTACAGGCATGTACAACATACCTAATTTCTTGCTTTCTTTCAACAATATATTATTATTTACATGCTGGAGACTGTTTAATATTAGGAGCTAAAAGGGCAAACAAAAATAGGCACTCATGCGATTTATACTCTAGTGAAGAAACCAATCAAGTCACCTACACAACTCCTACTGTGTTTTATATAGGAAAAAATTGCAACCGATGCAGTGACATTCCATAAGCTGTTTTTGAGAACAAGTTAGGCTTCCTTGAGGAGTAACACTCAGGCTAAGATCCTAAGACTAGGAAGGCAAAACAAGGGAAGGCAGTGAGTCAGGTGCAGGGAAATGAATGGGTAAAACTTTTGTGGATGGAAGGTTTCACTGGGCACCCACTGATTCTTAAGGTCAGCAGCTGAGTCAAAGTAACTGCCTCCTCCTCCTCCTTTTTTTTTTTTTTTATTATTTTGAAGGTAGTAAAATATAACAGAACAAGACAGAACAAAGCCAATTGAGACGATGCAGTGAAATTGGTACAGAACATCACAACAGGTTGCCGGGCTAACAGTAATAGGCACCATAGTGTATCACGTTATCTTCACAATAGTTGTCCTTTCGTTATCTTCACAATAGTTGTCCTTTCAATCAGGTATAGCAAAATCACACCAAATGCAGAACATTTGAACTTATCAAAACAGTATTAAATAGAGTGATACAATTAATCAAAACAAAGCAAAACAGTGATAACAATATTTGCCTTCAAAGAGGTAGAAAGAAGTCCCCCATATTTGCTATATTGCATAGGGTTATCCTCCAAGAGATACTCAGACCTCTGGCTCCCATTTGCTAATGGGGTATGTGTGTGTGTTTGATTTTTAGCCCACGCACCAGTAGGCTCATGGGTGCCTACCAGGGAGGCGAGCGGGTTGCTTTGCTGCCCAGTGCCCTAAGTTCCAACAAGGCGCGGATCTTGGGAGACACTGGCTGGCTGGGTCTCTCCCTGGGTCACCCATTGCTCGTTCCAGCTATGGCTACTTACCAGGGAGGCAAGCAGGTTACTTTGTTCTTCCCTTCTTTTTGATTCTTAAAAACATGAGTTTTGGTCACTCTGTTTTGTCTTATGTGCCTGCCCTCCTGCTGAAAGGTATACTTCTTTTCCTACTTTTACTTAGCCCAAACTTGCAGAGACTGCTTGTTTCTCTGCTTCTATTTTGTATCAGACATGGTGATGAATTCCTATAATCTCAGCATTTAGGAGGCTGAGACAGAAGGATAGCCATAAGTTTGAGGCCACCCTGGGCTATTTAATGAGTTCAAAGCTAGCTTGAAATATCTAGTGAGAACCTGTCTCAAAAAAAAAAAAAAAAAAAAAGCAACCCACCAAAAATTGCTGACAACAAAACAAACAAAAATCTTTTGTTATCATTTGTGCTTGTCTTGACCAATTCTTTGCTCAGGACAGAAAAAAACCTAGAAAACACTTCCAGAAGGAGACACCATTGCCCCCAAATCCAGTAACATATTTAGTGAGCCAGCAAGGTTTTCTTTCTTCAACCCAGCAAGTGAACTACAGTATCCCATGAAAGTTGGAGAGCACATATTCCTCATCTCAAAGCCCTGCTGATCAAACAAAGCTTATAATTAGACTTTTTGGAATAAGGCAAAACATTGACCTGATACTTTTATTGTGTTTTGAAATAGAATAATTAGGGAAAGATATTTATAGTGCTTAGAGTTTGGGCTGGGAAGCTTTAAGGTAAGTCCTTTAAGGTGTGGCTGTAATTGGAGAGTCTGATGGAATATTAACTAATGAATCAAAAGAGAAAAGAAAAAAATATATAGTGAATACCCAGGTCTACTACTACTTACTATGAATGTGTAGTTATTAATTATGATTATAAGTTAAGGTCAATGTGATATTAATTTTACCATAAGCTTTTGGTAGATGGATATTACACTGAAAATTTCCACACTTTGGAGGATGTAGATAATGGTATAACTGTGTTCTCTATGATGACCTGAGTTTTCAAAGTTCTCTATTTATACTTTTTATGATAATTATTGGCCTAACTCAGGGCTTCTCAGCTACAAAACAACATGTATCCTGAGCCAGGCAATTCTTAGTCTGTGGGGCTGTGCTGTGCCTCGTAGGACATATAGCAACATTGCTGGCCTCTACCCACTAGATTCCAGCAGCACCCCAAATTCTCTTGGGATTGTTACACCCAAGCAATGTCTCCAGAGTGCCAAATGTTCCCACAAAACCAGTCTGGGTGAGAATCACTGGGTTAGTTTCTAGGAGGTTTTCCTTATTCAAAACTAGTTTTATTGCTATGAGTTTTATGGCAATATAAATGTTTAGTTTGAAGTACTTTTGCTGATAATTTTGAATAGTTAGACATGGAGATATTCAGGAGACTTTATTTAAAAAAATTCTTTTCAGAAGATTTTGCTATGTAGCTTAGATTGGCCTTGAACTTATGATCCTTCTTAATTAGCCTTCCAAGTGCTAAAATTGTAGGTTTGTGCCACCATGCTTAGCTATAGGTGGGATTTTCAAAATAAAAAATTCATACAGATGCTTATTGCTAAGCCCTCTAAAATTTCCCTGTGTACTGAAATATCACTATCTGTTTTTGAAGATACTGGGAAGGCACTCCTCAAAAATTGAAGAGCTACAGGGAAATGGATATAACTTGAGACCATACTCATAAGTCAGACTGCATGTACAACATTGTATTGTCTCCTTAGTGTGAAAAGCTGAAAAAAAAGGATCAAGAATGTACACTAGGGGCCTGGGGTTTAGCTCAGTGGCGTAAGTGCCTGCTTGGCAAACTCGAGGTCATGAGTTCAATGCCCAGTACCAAAAACAAACAATGTACACTAGATATTAAGAAGTAGAAGGAAGTTGTTCAAAAGAAAGAGAAACTAGGATGGGGGAAAGGAAAAAGAAAGGGAAAAGGGAAAAAATATATATACATACACATACAAAACAGTTAAGATAGTTCTACTAACTGCTATTAAAAGAAAGGTGTGTGCCTATGTTGTTTGACCAATTTTTATGCCTATAGCTTGTAATAAGAGCAAACTTTGAAAATAACAACACACACTGTACTAATAATTGTTACTCACCTACAATCTTACTTTGCAATTGTGAACCATTGTTTTTATTGTTCTTTTCTGGAAAAAAAAAGAATAGGAGAGCCAATTTCTTAATTTAAGATTTCAGCTCATTCACCTAACCTAGCCCTGCCTTCTCAGAGCAGGGACACTTTACTCCAAGTCTTCTGGTCATTCTGGGTGGAGATTGACTGACTACTTCCAAGCTTAGAAACTTACAAAACAAGCAAACAAACAAGCAAAAAAACTGTATGATGTTTTAGAAATAAATTTTGAAAATTCCAAGAAGTCGATTGAAAATCTGTCTCCAGACAGGTAAGAAAAACAAATAAAACTACAACTTTCCAGACCTTCATGACTCGGCAGAAGCAACTTTCTTCTATTTGCCCTTAATTCCTTCTTAATTTAAGAATTTAACCTCCAGGCATGGTAGCACGTGCCTACAATCCCAGCTCTGGGGAAGTGAAAAGCAAGGATCACAAATGTGAGCACAATCTGAGTAACAAAATGACTGAGAGCCCATCTCAAAATGAAAATAAAGAAGGAGAAAAAAAAAGGAAAAGGAAAAGTGGGGATGTAGCTCAGTGGTAAATCTCTGGATTCAATCCACAAAACAAAACAAACCGCATTTAGTTTCCAATGTATACCAGAGAATAGCTATAGAGAGAAAGGTAAATACCATGCTTCTTTTCTTCAGCACAGAAATCGGCTTGCATTTTGGGGAATATAACTAAAATTGGACACTGCCCTACTAAGTGTGCTTATCATAATAGGGAAGTCTACTCAATCTTATGAAATAGGGTCCAGGACCTAGCTTTCTGTGTGCTAGGGAAAACATTGTGCCATTTTACTGTGGCTGTCCTGTCCCCTGCCCAGCTGGGTGCTGGGATCTTGCTTTTTGATATAACTAGATTTACTTCCTTACTTGAATTTCTTTAGATGCTTAACAGCTATATCACTGACTTCAGGAAAATTAAACCAGTCTCTGATTATCAGTTTCACTTTAATAATAAGATTAACCAATATGTACAAATTGTTAAAAAATGGTAAGGAAAGTATGATAAACGTTTTACATAAAAGTCCCTTCGTAAATATTCTTGGTTCTTAGCATTACATACTCTTCCTGAGCAAAGATGTAAGATAAGGCATTTTTTAGTGGATTAACATATAAACAAAGAACAAATAACAAACATCACAATATAACTTATATATTACAAAATATTCAACCTCCAAGTTTTCAAATATTTAATTATTGTCAAAAAGAGAAGTAGAAATGAATACTTGAAAAAAATAATTTTAAAAATTCACATTTTTCCATAACACCTCCTTGCTACTCAGATAAAATATCCAGGAAAATGTAGTTATTCTTTTCTAGGTTGAGTGATAGGTTAAATTCATAACAGGTCTTGTCCATTCAACATGGCACCATGCGCAATGCTGACATTATTTTGCTTTCACTCCTGATTATATTTAATTCTGTAAGTGTTTTCACAAGTACTTCTAGAGTTTTAATCCTAGTTCTAAGGACCCCAGACTGTATTTGCTCTTTTTTCTAATCCTATGATGCATATGCACTGGTTGTTCTAATTAGTTAAGGTTCTTTTGATTATTATTATTATTATTATTATTATTATTATTATTATTAATTCAGCTTAAATGCAAACCCATCCAGGTGTTGAAAGCCACATGAATGCAAAGGCACTGGGTATTTTATTGGAATTCAACTAATGGAAATCATTGATAGAAACACTTTTACCATGCCCTACACTTAACTTTCTGGTCTCTTGTGATCGTAGATCTTCCATTAAGAAGAACAAGAGCTAACACTGACATTTTAGGAAGGAGCATGAGGGAGACAGATAGTAAGAGAGTCTGAATTCATGTCTCCATTTGGAATACAAAGAGAAAACAGAGGCTTAAGAGCTCCTTGGAAGCTGAGACGAGAGAAATTATAAATGAGGGATCTCTCTGTCACATTGTAGAATGATATGTGACCATACTCATAGTCTAAGAAAACTCCAACTTTTCGCATTTCTTTTTGTAAGCAGACCTTTTTGAAAGGGGGAAAGACCCAGAAGGTATAATCAGTCCCCATCATGGAACCTATGAGTAGGAATTTATCTGGAGACACTCCGGGTGTGTCGGGCGTGTTGTCCTTTTTGTTTGTGGAGTCTTTGGATACACCCAACTGCCACTGTGCTGCCTGGTCCACAGCTACTTCCCAATAGTGCCTTCCTGAGCAGAAGCTTTCCACGCCTAACACAGAAGCACTGAAGTCAAAGCTCCTGGGGTTTCCAGGCACCTCCTGCTGGATACTTCCAAACCTCACAGTTCTCAGGTCTTCGGAAAGGACCAGGCAACAATGAGCTGTTTCAGGATCCAAAGTTATATCTCCTGCAGACAGAGAGAAATTTAAATCACATAGGTATGCAGCAAAGCCAATGCCAAAGAGATGAACTTTTTATATGTAGGAGCTTCCCAAGGAGCATAAACAAGACTCAGGCAGACATGGGGAATCTAGGAGGATCCAGCCAAAGGAGCTTTATGTGTTTCAATAAGTGAACAACATAGAAAAAAGAAGTCAGTAAGATGATGGAATGGGATATAATCAAAGAAGAATTTGTGAGAGAATACAGAACAAATAATAGCAGACCAGGGAGAGCTCTAGAAGTACCCTTACCCCAGAGGCTATACAATTGTCCTGGTACCCAGCCCCACCCACGTACTTCCTGGGGTCCATCTTTAGTCCCCTACAGACTTTTTTCCAATCCTGGAAAAGACAGAAGTACTGGTGTTGACTAAAAGAACAGCTGATGCATGGCTGTTGCCTGTGACTTAATCACTCTACTCATCTTAAACTTCTCTGGTGTGATATAAATTCCTAAAACTGCTGACAGCAAGTACTTGATATGAAGTGAATCAAAGGAGAACGTATTAGCAGAGGCTAGAAAACCTATGAGAATTCTCCATAAAATGAAAGAACACGCAGTAAGCTCACTGTGATTCCTTACCTTAAAGGAAACTGCTATCTGCCCTTTTCCTATCTTAGACTGCTCCTTCTATCTCTGCTCAATCCTTAAGTTTGTGGCTTTTTTCAGAGCTTGGTCCTGGAGACTTCTTTCCTTTTACTATTTTCATTTCCTTTTGAAGGTGCCCTCAGTTTTAAATATCTTCTATGTGTTTATGACTCACCCCTCAAGCAAACTCCCAGGTATTATTTGGGTGTAACATGGGGATGTCCAACATAATAGATCAAAAATGGAACCCAAACTCCATTCTTGTCCACTTTCCACCTCTGAGTTAATAGTACCCTCGTTGTTCTAATTGATTAAGCTATAACTCTGGAGTAGTCCTATGTTTCTTACTTCCTCTAACATCCAACCCAGCAGCAAGTTCTCTACTTCTATTTACTTAACTTCAGTAAGTTAGATTAACTTAAATCCTTGAACCGGCAGCCCAATTCACATTACTAGAGCAGTCCCAAAAGCCACAGGCCTTGAACTTTAAAGTGCAAGTCAGTCCAGACTCTGAGTATTTCCAGGAGACTAACACAAACCATGAAAACTTTCTCTGCAAAAATATATGGCTTTATTCCTGGCAACAAAGCATTTCTAAAAATAATATCTGAGGAACAAAGATCAACTTAGAATCGAAAGTAAAAGTACATACACTCACAAAATAGAAAACTACAATTGACCAAGACTGGCAGAAATCAATCTGTAATGTAAGGAACTTTAAATACTGGAATTGCTAAGCACAGACTGTAAAATAACTTCGCTTGCTATGCTTGAAGAAAATCAAGATATTAAAAAAATCTATATAGAATAAAGGGGCAGGGAGTATAGCTCCAAGGTGGAATGCATGCTTAGCAAAAATTGTATACAGATTTATAAAAACTTTCGCAAGTCTAAACACATTTAACAAAGAACCAAATAGATCACCCAGGTATTAAAAGCAAAAGGAGTTAATTTCAATGTGTTAGTAGGTAATCAATTACAAAACAAGTAGCTATAGACTGACTGTCACTCATGAACCTAAATGTAAAAATTCTTAAAATGTTAGCACATTAAACACACCAATATATAACATCACTACCAAGTGTTGCTAAGAATGTAAGATTATTTGATGTATGAAAATCAATCAAAATAGGAGCCTAAAGAGAATTCTTGCTGTGGTCTGTTGGCCATTTCAGAACTTTGGAAATGGAATGGTCAATTCATCAGAAAGAAACAGCAGGTGAGTATAGTGGACTTCGGGGGGCCTGCAGGGGAGAGACCCTGGCTCGTGGGGACCTGCACTGTGCCTTTGACTCGGGGTGCTAGGAAAACAAGGAACTTCTCCCCTCTCTGGGGGGCGGCTGTGATCCTGCTGGTGTGCGGGCTGAGAATCAGACATCTCATGTCGTCCTGTCCCCTGTCCCCTGTCCCCCCCCCACCTTAGCAAGTGGGAACCAGCTAACGATACATCTTGTGAAAAGATTGGCTATGTTATTTAGTATGAGCTCCTCATATGCAAAGATAAGGACAACCATTTGGAAGAAAACAAGAGACAATATGACAGATAGTGAAGATCTCTGGTTGTCTAGCTTTGAAATTTATGCTTTCTTATGTCCCATTCTGTTCTGTTTTGTTGTGTTTAATTTTACTCCCTTTTAAAATAAAATAAAAAAAAGAAAACCAATGAACACAATCTACCTTCAGAAGATTTCAGAAGAAAAAAACATTAAGGGATACAGAAAAGATGCTTGGTTAATTTCAACAATCATCCATGATGAAAATTTTCATCAAATTAAGAATGAAGAATTCTTTAGTTGATTGAACAGCAACTATAAAAAGTATAAATAACACCAAATTTTAGGTTGAAGGGCTTATTAGTGCTTGCTTTTGTTATATGGATTAAGTATCCATTTTCACTACTCCTGTCCAACACAGTGCAGGTCTAAAACAAATACAGCATGGTACTGGAAAGGGAAAAATAAAATTGTTCATATTTGTGTGAGGCGTGATGAAAACTATGGTGAAATTTAAATTTAAAAAACTTATTAGAGCAAAACTCATTGCCATTAATTCCCTTCAAAATACCGTCATTTTGAAAACACTTATTATATTGTTTTTGCCACTTTCTTTTGTTTTGTTTTCTGCTTTTTTGAGACAGGGCCTTGTTACATAGTCTGTCCATGATGGCTTTGAACTTGTGGTGATCTTCCTGCCTCAGCCTCCCCTGTGCTAGGATTACAGGTGTGTGTGCACCACACCATGGTCTTGCTACTTTCTGAAGTAGTTTTGAAGTGTTTTTATTGTGTGTTTAGCTGTGCTGCTGTGGCTGCATTGATGTTCTGAATTGATTTAAAACATTCACCTTTCATGGTCATTTTGGCTTTGGGGAAGACCCAGAAGTAACACAGTGTCACATTCAATGAATAAGTTAGATGAGGACACACAGTGATGCTTTTAGGAGCTGTCTTTCCATGGAATGGCACTTGGAAGGAGCATTCATCATGCTTTTGCTCATACCTCTTAAAGGCACTCATGAAAGAGGACTTGCAGAACTGCTACAGGAGTGGCAAGCATGATGGGATAAGTGTGTCTGAAGTTTGAAGGAGGGAGAACTGATGGTAATTTGTCTTTTACTGTAATGTTTTTTCTTTTTTTGAGAAAGGGTTTTGCCATGTAGTTAAGGCTTACCTAGAACTCACGATGTAGCACAGGGTGGTCTCAAACTTGTGGAAATTCCCTCACCTCAGTCTCCAGAGTACTGGGCTTATAGGGTGTAAGCCACCACACCTGGCTGTAATGTTTTTTTTATTTAAACACACACCATAATTTTGACCAACATTTTATAAAATATATGACTGTCCTAAAAGAAAACACTATGGAAATCTATGTGCATTTAAAAAATTCATCAGAAACCAGGATGGAAGCTAAGCCCTTGCCTGTGAGCCAGGCAACACTCGGAGAACAGTCCCCACCATGAGTAACCAACTGATTTGGGGGAGCTGTATTGTTTGATTAACTTTGCAAGCCTAAAGCTGAGCAATTATTTAGAGAACAATAATATGCAGTTGTAGACTTCCTACTGCCTTATCACTGTTTTGATTAGTCTTAATGTTCTGTTTTATTCCCTTAAAATTAAATTTAAAAAATTCACTGGATGTAATGAAGTATACCATAATTATAAGATACAAATGGCAATATAATTTCTATTACTATATAACCGTTAAAAACTAGAAATGGATAAAATTTGAATTCCAAATTAGTACTTAAAATACTATTTATAATAGGACTAAAAGCGTAAAATATATAGGAATCAATCTCAAAAAAATACATATAAGTCTACATGTTAATACTGCTTATATTGTCACAATGTTCATTCTGCTCTAATTCACCCCAGTTTAAACATAGTACCATTCAATTCCAGTAGGAATATTTTGAAGTCAACAGGGTGATTGTTAAATTTATGTGGAAAAGCAAAGACTCTAGAGTAGATAAACTGTTTAGTAAAAGAGTTCATTTGAGTAGGGTGTGATGACACATGCCAAGAAGACCAGCACTTGAGAGGCTGAGGCAGGAGGATCAAAGTTCGAGCCTGGGCTACATAGCAAGGTCCAGGCCAGTCTGGACAATAGCAAGATGTTGTTTCAAAAAACTCACATAATTTATTAGTTAGGAGAACTCACAATGCCTGCTTTCAGGACTTCCTATAGAGTTATTCATCAAGTCAGTATGGTATTGGCAAAAAGACACAATGATAAACAGACCTATTAGAATCCACAGCTGGCCTGGTGACATACACCTTTCCAACAGAAATGCCAAATAGAGAGTTTTCAACAAATGAACCTGAAATATCATCTCCAACTGGCACTGAAATAACTCGGTATCCATGCACAAAATCGTAACTAAAGTTTCTTGAAATATATGCAAATTTTATTCCAACATATTATAGATCTAAATGTAAAACACAACACTATAAAATTTCTACAAGAAAATCCTTGTTGGAGTAAGCAAAGACTTATTTACTAAAGCACAGAAAACCCAAAACTGTAAAAGAAAAAAATGTGATAAATTGAACTTCATTAAAGTTTCCATTCCTCAAAAGACACTGTTGGTAAAATGATAACATAAATCTATGAGAAAATATTTGCAAAACATTATCTGAAAAACAACTGATAAACAGAATATATGAAAAAAGATCTCAAAATGCAGTAAGAAAACATGAAACTCAATTTTAGAAATAGAGTAAAGGTTTGGAAATATACGACACCAAAATAGACACAGAAAGGGTAAATGAACACCCTGAAAAAAATTCAATCATCAGTCATGCCAGAAATACAAATTAAAATAAAAATGAGATACCACTATCCATCTATAGATTAGATCTAATAAAACAAACTGATTGCTGGTGAGGTTGCAGAGTAACTGAATTGCTCATGTATTACTGATGGATATAGAAAGTGACAAAGATAGTTGGGAAAAAAGTTTGGCAATCTCACACCTAGAGAGTCAGTTGAGAATAACCAATCATGTTTACACAAATATCTGTATATAAAAATTAATAGCACACACCTGGACACAACCCAAATGTCCATGGAACTGCAAAATAAATAAATTATGGCATGTTTATAAAATGAATTCTACTGGCAATAAAAAGCGACAAGCTGACCTCAAACTCACAGCAATTCCCTCCTTCAGCCTCCTGAGTGCTGGAACTACAGGTGTGCGCCACACACCCAGCAATAACTCAGCTGTATCAGTATCAAGGATGTAAGGCAACTTACTTTGGTACGCTGTTAGCATTTTGCTCTTTCTTTTCATCGGACATAAACTCAGGTCTGTGATATGAGCAGGCACAAGGGACTGAAGAAGTACTGACTCACTTCTATTTAAAAAAGGAAAAAAACACAATCTTAGCTGTCTGCACAGGGCCCTCGCCCCTGCATGGAGAGGACAGTCTCTCACCTCTGCCAGTGGACGGAACTTCCCCATCCCTCCAGACCGTGCTCATCTGGGTGTGCTCAGCACATCAGACTCAGGCTTCTCACCCAATTGTATCCAAAACGAAAACTTACCTTTCCAAATAGCATCTTGCATTCTAGGAAGAAAGAAAGAAAAAAGACATATGGTTACTTCTGGGTATTTAAGTCCCATATTTTATAAGCTGGAAATATCCTCTTTTGCCATGAACTTAATTTCCATGTAACTTCTTTAGTCTCACAATACTAATTCTGCGACATCAAATTTTAACATGGACTAAGAAAAAGTCAGGAAAAGGCTTAAAATAATTTGTTGTATTCCTAAGGGAAACAATGCTTAAAATAGCATTTATTTGCTTTCTGTACTGAGAGTGGTAAGACTTGAGCAAATGAAGTGGTGCCTGGGTCAGGAGGGAGCCGGAGACAGGTTAAGGGATGGATTGAAATGGGCCACACGCCCTGCACTGCCTCACTAAACCTGGCCTAGAACTGAATGCTTCCTTATAGGTTTGCTCATAAAGACTTTTCAATAATTATTTTCTTCATGTAAGAAGTTTACTTATTTTTTAACTTTTACTATTATGACCCTTCACTTCTATTTAATTTTTTAAAATGTACTCTTTTTTTAAATGTACTATTTGCCATATTTTATAATAACCTTACCGAGCCACTGTTTACAGGAATTTACATTAAGTAAAAGCATGCTATATCCTCATCCGCCTCATTCACTGGATCTGGCACGGTGTGACTTCCGACCCTTTCTCAAAATCAAAACGTTCATGAAATGTGAACATTTTAAACTGATTGGGACAGGGAGGCACCCTTAATAGTACAACTACAGACTCAAGGAAAGACTTCCAGAAATGCTGCAGGAAGTGGCAAGAACAATGATATGCATGCATGTTTTAAACAAGGAGGACTAAGTGGTTTTTACTGTAAGAAAATTTTTTAAAAATTTAGATTCCCTATATTTTGATAACACCTATATATGCCAATATTACTAATGAACCAAGATGTAAAAATCTTCAATAAAATGCCAGCAAGCTTAATTCAGTAGATTATTAAAAGGATCAGATACCGTGATGCAGTAAAAATTATTCCAGAAAATTCAAAGAGATTCAGCACATGCAAATCTCAAACGATGTGATATACTACATTAACAGAAAAACAGATAAAAATCATATGATCTAGTCAACAGATACAGAAAAAACATCTGACAAAAATTCAGCAATCTTCATGATAAAAATTCGAGAACTTACACATTGAATGCAATGTTCTTAATACAAATATAATGTATGAAAAGCCCAGTTAATATTATTACTTAATTGGGAAAAACTGAAACTTTTTATTTTTTCATTGACCTGTCTTCCAGTTAACTACAACTGCTAGGAATGGTGGTGCACTCGTGTAATCTCAGCACTCCGAGACACTGAGGAAGGAGGATCACTACAAATTTGAGGCCGCCCAGGCCACAAAGTGAGTTCAGCGCCAGCCTGAACTACATAGAGAAAAGACAAAAACAAACAAACAAACAAACCCAAAAAAACAAAAGCAAACAACAACCAAAAGAACTCCAATCCAATTAACTTTACAATTCAGTAATTCTGTATTCTGATCTGTACAGTAGTGTTTTGTTCAATCTACCTAAGGTTCTTATTATGTAGGATAAGTTTTAGTTCTACAAGTCCATTTGATATAATTAAATTTACAAAGGACAGTTAAAACAGTTAACATTTTTTCTTATATTTTGTCCATTTTAGAAAGGTAATTTTTTTTTTTTTTTTTTTTGGTACCAGGAATCGAACTCACGACCTCATGCTTGCCAGGCAGGCACTTAAGCCACTGAGCTAAATCCCCAGCTATTTTGTCCATTTTAAAATGTGTTAATGTTAATTATAATTTTCTTATGTATTCTTACTCTACTGCCTCGGTCATCTTGCTACTACTTAGCTCCTCAGTTTTCTTTTTTATTCTCTAATGACAGTTCATTTTTCCCGCTTTAAGATGTATGGAAATTGTTATTGCATAAAATAACCCTAGAATCTGCAGGGATACCTAATGGAGATTTTTCCTTTTCCTCTGGTAGAAAGATAAGTAAAAGAGCTGATTACCTAAATCAATCACGGATTGACCTAAATCAGAGATAAGTTTTATTAAACTTTAGACTACTCCTTTACTTGTCTTGTTTAACTGTAGGATGTTACCCACTATAACCGCGAGTCTGTGTGACTACATCCTTAGTTCTAAAAGATCAAAGTAGCTAATTTCTATTAACTGGAGATTCATAGCCTGATTTCTCCTGCCGTAAACTACACACAAATTCAAAACCAGGTTTGACAGAGAAACAGTACCTGTGCGTAGACAAGCCCACTTTTGTTTTGTCTTTTGGCTAAAATACAATATGATTTTTTAAAAACTGTAACTTAGAAATTTTAGACTAACTCACCAGTAACCCACAAAACCTTCAAATTCAGTGACGGTGCTGGAAAAAAGGAGGCAACAATCTACATACGACCACGCCTTCTCATGAACTGAAGAAACCGGAAAGTGAGGCTGCACAATCCCTTCGGAGAGCGAAGAGAGTGGGCTGTGATTGGGCGGATTCAGAATGGTCCTCTCAGCCGCAGTATCCATCCCCACAAGCCGCCTGGCACGCCAAGTGCAGAAAATCTCACTGTTCTCACAATTTCTCCACTTCAGAGCGGGAGCAGAGGTGGACGCTTGGTTGCCCCACTACCCCAAGTCTTTTGCAGGAGACTGACTCTTGTATGGCCCACATGGAATGTTATCCAGTGAGGCTAAAAGTGACAAGTGGGGTGGGTAGGGACATAGTTCCAGTGCAGAGAGCTCGGCAGCAGCTTTGCATCCCTGCCAAAAGCACATGGCACTAGCCAGGGTTTTTAGGCATGTGCTGCGGTGGAAGAGTGGTCCACAGGCCCTCTGGAATCAAAGACTTTCCAACACCGCGCAGGTCCCCTCTGCCACTCCCAAGAGCTCCTCCAGGTGGGACACTACAAAATGAAGAGCCAATCTGAGCTTTTGGGCCCTCTAATGGTAAAAAAAAGAATACAAGCAAAGGGTCGTTAGATTTTTTTAAAGAAGTCACTGAAAAACAGAACATCGACTAAGGAGTCCAAAGTGTGAAGAGGAATACATATAAACGATGTCAATGCACAGACAGAGATGAAAGTTTACACAAAATAATAATCAAGGAAATATGGCCTCAACAAACAGAAAACACAAAGTGTCAGCAACTGATCCTAAAGACACGCGAGTGAAAGATTTTCCAGACAAGGAATGTGAAGTAGTTGTTTTAAGACAACTCAGTGAATTCCAAAATAACAAAGAGAAGTAGTTTCCCAACTTATTGAAAAACTTTAACAGAAACATAGAAATAAAAGAAAAATCTAACAGCAATATTGGAGTTGAAAAATATGAACAAAATGAAACATGAAGTAGAAAATACCAGTAACAGAATTGATCAAATAAGAGAAATGATCAGTGAGTTCAAAGATACTCAGCAATACAGGTAGAAAAGAAAAAATGAGAGAATGAACCATAAATATGGGATAGATGGGATGTTATGAGAAGAAGAATCCTTAAGTCCTTTATAACAAAGAGGGACTAGAGAACTACAGAGGGATAGAAATGTTATTCAAAGAAATGATAATAGAAAACCTTCCAAATGTTGAGAAAAAATTTTAAAATCTAGTTTGACGAAGTTAAAGGTCACCCATAAAATCCAGTCCACATAAGAAAATTCCATGACATACTATAATCAAATTCTCAAAGGTCTGAAAAAAATAGAATCTTGGAAGCAGTAAGCAAAAAAGAACCAAACCAAATAAATGTGTTTTATGATGTCTGGAAGAGGACTTCTCAACAAAAGTCCCACAGTCAGAAGAGAGTGAGAAGAAATATTCAGTGTGCTAAAGGAGAAACTGCCAATTGTATCCAGCAAAAATACTGGATGGAGCAAATCAAAACATGTGCAGAAAAACAAAAACTGAGGTAATTTGCTCTTGCAGATGGCATGATCCATTATACAAGACACACACACACAGTCACCTAAAGACTCCTAGAATAAACATGTTTAGCAACGTATCAGGATACAAAATCAAGAGACAAAAATTAACGATGTCGTTGTACACCAATGATAAATTCACTGGCAATGAAATTAGGAAAATAATAGCATTCGCAATAGCAATAGAAAAATTAAACATTAAAAGTTAATATAAGTATGGTACTGAAAGACCTCTACCACAAAACCTAGAGTAATCTGAGCCAGGCTGAAGACATCAGATAATGAAAAGATATCCCCTATTCCTAGATGGGCAGAACAAATCTTGTCAAAATGGTCAACTTCCAGAACTGGGAGATAGATTTAAGGCAGTCCCAATGAAATTAACAACAGCATTTATCACAGAACTACTTAGAGAAAACAATCCTAAAATTTCTATGGAACTAGAAGAAATTCAGATTAGCAAAAGCAATGCTGGGCAACATGAACAAAGTCAGAGGTATCACAATCCTGATTTCAAGTTATATTGCAAAACTAGAGATAAAATAGCATGATACTGACTCAAGACCAGATATATATCAATGAAACAGAATGGATGATACAGATACAATACCAGCTCTATCCAGCCATCTGATCTTTGACTTGGGCCAAAAACTTATGCTGAGGAAAGAGCCTCTTAAAACAAATGGTACTATGAAAACTGGCTTTCCACATGCAGAAGATTGTATCTAGCTCGGTATCTCTCACCAGGTACTAAACTGAAATCAAAATAGATCAAAGATCTAAATGTTAGGGCCAGGGATTTAGCTCAATGGCTTAAGCACCTGCTTGGCAAGTGCAAGGTCGTGAGTTCAATTCCTGGTACAAAAGAAAAAAAAAAGATCTAAATGTTATAACAGAAATAATTTGTTGTAAGATAAAGTACCCCTTGAAGACAAGGGCTGGACCAGGACTCTCTGAATAGAGTCTCAGTTGTACAAGAAAAGTACCAATAATCAACAAATGGGATCATACCAAATTTAAAAATTTCTGCATAGCAAAGGAAACAACTAACAGGGAAGAGACAACCTACAGAAATGGGAAATCTTTTGCCAGCTATTCCATATCTGGAACATGTAAATAATTAAGAAAAAAATTGCCAAAATAAATGCTGGCAAATACCTGGCAAAATAGAACATCAAATTTAAAAAAATAAGTAATTCAAATGAATAGAAATTTATCAGAAGTATGAATGGCCAATAAATACATAAAAACAGTTAATGTTTTTGACATTCAAGAATTAGAAATTAAAACAAAACTGAGATTGTACCTTACTCCATAAAGAATTGCTATCATCAAGAAATCAAAAAATAATAAACACTAGCACAGCTGTAGGGTAAAAAGACCCCATCTACTTTGTTGGTGGAAATGTAAGCTAGTAACCAGTGTGGAAATCATTATGGATAACCCTCAATAAACTAAAACTAGAAATTCTATTTGATCCAGCCATTCCCTTTCTAGGAGTCTTCTTGAAGGAATTAAAGACATTATATTACAGTCATATTTTCATACCCCTGTATATAGCACCACAACTAAGAATAGCTAAATGTTAGAAGCAGTCTGTATGTTCAGCAATAGATGAATGAATAAAAGCACTATGATGTGCTATCTCCACGTACCTCCTGCCCAGAAGGAATGTGATCATTCTGTACAACAAATGTACCAATAAAAAATGCAAACATTTATATTTAAATTTGTTATTGTAAACCTTTATTTTTAATTAAAATTTTAAAAGATTCAAATTTATATATGAATGTGTATATACATACACACATATCAACAAAGACTTTTCAAGGGAGTATACTCATATGGCAAATATATTTTGGAAAATACAATGTGCATAAGAGAATAGAATTTTAAATATATAATTCTTAGTGCGTATAGCCTGTTATAACAAAACATCCGACTGGGTAGCCTATATGCCATGAAGATGTATTTCTTTCAGTCTGCAGACTGGGAGTTTCAAGATGAAGACACTGGAAGATGTGCTATCTGGTAGAGCCCATCACTAGCTTTTATCTCACTCAAAACTTGCATGGTGGAAGGTGCAGGGAGCCTGTGTCAGGGCCTTATGGGAGCATTTATCCTACTCCTGCGAGCTCCCCTCAGGTCCCGGTCACCTCTCAAAGGCCCACCTCCTAATCCACAGCCCCAGCTTTGGGTGCACTTTGGGTGCACGTGAGCATTCAGACCACAACAAACACTGCACAAATTAATCTCATTCTTGTTTCCCAGAGACACCACTGATGACAAGGTATGTGGGTTTTTTTTCTCAAAGTCTGAATATGAACAAGAATGTGTATACACATACATATATACTTAGTCTCCAAAACTCAAATAAAGAGTAGTTCTAAACTTTTTTCACTTGATGATATCTTGAAGATACTATGTTAGTAGTTGTAGAGCTGTTGCATTTATTTTTATGGCTTAGAAATTCCATTGTACAGATGTATCATACTTTAATTATTCATCCTATTGAAGCACTTCTTAATTCAAATTACACTTTTTTTTTTTGGTACCAGTAATTGAATTCATGAGTTTGTGCTTTCCAGGCTGGCACTTAATAAGCCACTGAGCTAAATCCCCAGCCCTTCAAATTACTCTTAATAATTTTAAAGAGAGAGTTTTTATCGACAAGCAGTCATCTACTTGACCATGATTTTATAACGATTAATACTGCTTTTTAAATTTGAGTTTTTAACAGATATTTTAAAACAAAAACATTCTATATAAGGCATCGTGGTGCTTTAATACATTTACAGAATGTGTAATATTTAAATCAGGATAAATGTACATATTTCCTTAAGAATTTATTGTCTCTTTTCATCTGGATATGATAGCAAATGCCTATAATCCCAGCTGCTCAGAAAGATGAAGAAAGAGAATCAAAAATTCAAATTTGTCACTGTCTCAAAATAAAGAATTTAAACAAAACTAATTTCCTTATGGTAGCAACATTCAAAGTCCTTTCTTGTACTCTTTTGAAATGCAGTGTATAGTATCGTATCGTTTCCTATACTCACCATGCTGTGCTATTGCACATCAGAACTTCTTAGCCTTATCTATTTATGACTTCGTATTCATTCATCAGCCTCCTCTCCCTGCCCCCTTTATTTTAGCCAGCCTTTGGAAATCACCTCCACTCTCACCTGCTGAGACCAACACTTTTAGATCATCCACATATGAATGAGCTATGTGGTCCTTGTCCTCCTGTTCCTCCCTTAGGTCACTTAATATAAGGACCCCTAATTCTATCTGGATTGTCCCAAATGACAGGATTACATTTATTCTGAATAGTACCCCATCAATAATCCGAAACACATCTTATGTATCTGCTCATCAACCCATGAACGCTTAGGTTGTTCTATTTCTCAGCTATTATGAATGGTGCCGCAGTAAACAGGGAAGTGCAGATGTCTCTTTGATATGCTAATTATACTTCCCTCTGTGAATACACCCAGCAGTGGCATGCTGGACCACAGGATAGCTGTGTTTTCACTTTTCTGATGAAACACTGTACTGTCTTCATACCAACAGTGTGCAGAGTGCTTATGACAACCAAACAACGGAGGTCACTGGACACTCTAAGTGAACCCTTAGGAGAACCATCCACTTTCCATTTCTCACTCTGTATCCAGTCTCACCTGGAGCAGGGCTGCAGCAGGACTCCCACACTTCTCCTCCAGCTGGACGGTGAGCTCTCGGAGGCTACAGAGCTGTTCAGAAACCCTCGCTTCACTCTCCTTCAGTTTATTCATGTTCTCTCTCACCAAAGAGTCCAGTCTCTGCAGAAGAATCTCTGTTACTATTGAACAACTGGAACCTTTTCTTTGGTAATCAGCCATGTCTTTAAAGCCTCTCTCCTGCCAGGTTGGTGGAGCATACCTATAATCCCAGCACTGGGGACGCTGAGGCAGGAGCACTGTTTCAAAATCAAGACCAGCCCACGCAACACAGCAAGATCTTGTATTAAAAAACCAAAACCTAAACAAAACAAAACCAAAGCAAACCAAACAAACAAAACTCCAGGTTTCCTGTTTGCAACCCCAGAAACAGACATAATTAAGTAAGGCCATGATGCTCTTCAAAGTGTCAAGTGAGGTCACCTTTAGTACCTGAGATGTTCAACGTAAGGTGCGTCCACGTAGCCTGTTTACTCTGATTAACAGTGTGCCCCTAAAACATGTCACACACTTTCTGCCATGTACTTTATTCAGAAAGTGTATTATTTCCTTCATTAAAATAAAATCAATTAACATTTCTATAATTCAGATTAAATTATATCAATAAATTTTTAAAAATTAACTAAGCCACTGAGACTAGTTTCCTTTTTTTGCTTGTTTGCTTTTTTGTTTTGTTTTGTTTTGCAGTACTAAAGACTGAATCTAGGACCTTTGCACTGAGCTACATCCCCAGCCCTTTTTTTCTATTCTTTATGTTTGACAGAAGAGCTAAGTCACTAAGTTTCCCAGGCTAGGCTTGGACTTGCCAACCTCTGGTCTCAGTCTCCCAGAGTTCTGGGATTACAGATGTGTGTCACCATACCCATCTACTTTTTTATTCTTCTGAAGGTACTTGACACTTATCAATTGACAGATATAAGTTGCATCTAATTTTTTTATTTGAAAGAGAGAAAAACCAATAGAAACAATGATACAGAATTTTAAAACAAGATTAACAGGAAATTAACAATGGCTAACATACTGTGTATTGTTATCTTCAAAAGAGTCGCTCAGATTACAATTTTCAGTGAAGCTAAAAGAAATCAGTAGTGTAACTATCTTAGCTATCTTTTGTGTGTGTACACACACAAAAATATTCTTTCCCTTCTTTCTTTTCTTCTTTCATTCATCCCAGTTGTTCTTTTCCTTTCCAGCAGTTTCTTTTCTTTCATGTATCTATTGTAATTTTGGATCTTATTTATTTTTCCAGTTTCTAATCTTTTACTATCAACAAATGTTACAGTAACAATAACAATGCCTGGTAAGTGACTGTCTAAAATGTATAAGACATGACATAGGGAGTTTTCTGTAGATTAGGTCACTCAAAACTAAATGTTATAAAGAAGGGACCACTGTTATCTCTTACTTTATGACTCAACAGAGATTAAATAACAGGTCCAAAGTCACTCAGGAAACATTAAAAGGCAGAATTCATATAAGAACCCCATCGGTCTGGGTTCAAAGGTTAATTGTAAACTTTGGCATTACACAGAAACTCTGTTTTACAGTGCTGCCTTGTCCATTTGTATTGTCATAAGAATGTAAATATATTTGCAGTATAATATAGCAATGTAAGTATACAAATAAACTTATAAATGTAATCTACATTATCTATGCATCTTTATGTGTGTGGGGGGGTGTAAGTTTACAGCAACAGAACTGTTAGGTGAACATATACACACATTTAATAATAAATCTGTAGCTATTGCTGGATATCTTACTCTGGAACTGACATAATGTTCAGCTCTTCTTCCTCTAATTTTCCAAATATTATAAAGGTGCTGTGCTCAATATCCCACCTGTAGCATTTCCTGGGAATTTTCCTCTAGCTCATCTGCAGCAAATCTCATCAGGTAATTCTGATTAGCTTCCGTCCAGTTCAAGTGCAGTTTGCATCCTTGAGGGCTCAGAAAGTTCATCTCATGCTCTTCTCTCAACAGCCGGAACCTCATCTTATCTTCAGACTCAATTATCTCTTTGAAATTCTGCTCCTCTTCCTTTCTCAAATAGAAACATACTAGGTTTTAGGCTAAATATAACAGATAGACCACCATTACATATCCTATTTCCATCTCTAACCACAGAGTAAGACACAGGAATTGAAAGTACAAGGGGAAAAAAAAAGGCATAAATCCAAGACAAGGAAAATCTGCGTCGAGGTTCGCCAAGACCTCTACACAGGCCTGAAATGACAAAGTTATGCCAGTGAGATCTGCTGACATTTTCGATGGCGGATGTAGGAAAAATGGATTCAGGATGGGAGACACCACAGCTTTCAGACTAAGTACCTAGAAGAAAGGAGTTACCAAACTACAGGAAGAGAAACAATGGAAAGTCTAGATTCCAGAGGTAGGCAGTGTATCGATAACTCAGCTTTGTGACAAATTTGATTAGTCAATTTGTCATCCAAGGAGAAGGCCAAGTAAGAACTGGACTGCAAGGTTTCTATCTGGAAATCTAGGTGAGAGATATAAACTAGGGAATAGTTAATCTGAGACATGCTGTTTAATCCTATGAGACTCAGTGGGATAAAATTTTAAGAATCTGACCACTGCTCCCCACCTCCAGCTACTACCATTCACCATTTCCTGGTTCCATTAGCAGGAGTTTCTCTTCAGGTCTCCCCACCTCTGCTTTTATCCTCCTAAAATATACCCTCACTTTGGCAGTCAGAGTGCTTCCATGCAAGTTAAATCCTGTTGCTTTTTGGTTCAGTACCTTCTAGTGATTTCCTTATTTTCTTTAAAGTTAACTGTCCGCTATTATTAGGCCTTTTGCCTTCTGACCTCGTCATCTGCAGCCTGCACTTCCTTCTCCCAGCCTCAGCCAGTACAGCAGTATCTGTGACTCTACTTCTGCTGCTTTTGTCCGCCTAGAAGACTCTGACATGGTCTAATCGTTCACTTCCCCCAGGAATTCCGTGTAAAATATTATACATATAGTTTACTGTGGTTATGTCAACATGTGTTTCACAAAGACAAACTGCTTATCAATTCCCAAATGCCCAGAACTTTGCACACTTGCAGGTAAAGAGTAGGACTTCAGTATTTGTTAATATATGGTATTTGAAAAATGGAAATCAATTGTTACAAATCTAGGAAATTGTTCTTATCATCTCCAAGTGGACATGTGCATTCTCTAAAAATTCAGAGAAAAGACCCAGAATCTGGAATGTGTTTAACAGAACAGGGTTAAGTATGCAGACAGAGTTTGAAATTAGAAAGAAGTGGGAGCCTTCATTTGGATAGCAGTTCTTAAATTGTCCTTTAGGGTTTCACAATTTATATGGCCACTGACAACACCTGAGATGCTCACTTTCCCATGTCACTCTTTTTTTTTTCTTTTGATACCAGGAATTAAACTTACGACCTCATGTTTGCCAGGTAGGTGCCGTGCCACTGAACTATATCCTCAGTCCCTCCTATGTCACTCTTATAAACAGCAGTATTAAATATTTTTGATCATTGCCCACAAGACTTGCAAAATACCACATCACTTTTTAATATAATTTCTGCTTGCTCTTACCATGAGCAAAATTCAAAATCTTTTTGTATGTTTAAAAGAAAACAAAACCATAAAGAATGAAAAAAAAAATAAAAAGGGGAATACTTGTACTTTTTATTCCAAATTTAAATCTTTGATCATTTTTCTGTTGAATTTCTGTTAGTTTTTAAAAATTTTTATGTATTTATTTTTTTCAGCTCTTTTGAGGTAGGGTCTCATTTGGTAGTTCAGGCTGGCCATGAATTCACTATACAGCTAAGACTGGCCTCAAACTCGTGGTGATCCTCCTGCTTCAGCCTCCCAAGAGCTGGGATTATAGGCATGAGCCACCACAGCATACATGCTAACAGACTTTTAAGAGCTCTTTAGTATATTAGCGTGGGTTTCAAGTATTGTTTTATGCCTTGTTATTTTCTGATTTTCCCTTTAAACTTTAAGAGATACTATTTCTTATCCAACATTAATGATAATTTCCCCCAAGAATCAAGATCAGCACTGACCGAAATCATCATCATTCTCTCTTGCTCATCAGCCAATATATTTTCAGTGACTTCAAGTTTTTCCCTCAATGACTTCAATATTTCCTGGAATAACTCCTGTAGAGAAATATATGATAGAATAAATTAGAATAATGGATTCCTATCTCTAGACAACTACAGGGTTAGAGTGATGACTACATGTTTTCTTACTTTTGAAATTTTGACTAAATACAGTATTTCTCTGTTATTTCTTAAGAGGCATTAAGTAATGGAATGGTTTTGGAGGATCAGAATATCTACCCAACCCACCAAAAAGGAATTGGCCCCAGTGCTTTGAGACTGTGTGAAACCTACCCTGTATTTATCAGCAGCCGCCTCTACACCAAGGACCATGTGATTCTTGTGTTCCTGGGACAGGAGGCACTTGCTGCACAAGGTGACTTGGTCATCATCACAGAACAGCTCGAGCGGTTCCAGGTGTGTTGCACAATAGGCATCTTCTGTTGTGCAGAGCTGTACCTGGAGTCTGTGCCTTTTAGGCATCCTGGCTGGGGTCAGTAGTTGAAGAGTGGGCTGCTTGTACCAGGAACGGAATACCTTCCTGTACTCTGGACAGGGAAAGACGGACGGGCTTCCTCCTTGTTCTGGGGCAGGTACGCTTGGTAACCTCAGGGTCTACAGTGCAACACCGGAGAAACAAGGGTAGTCCATGCAGACAGAGCAGGTCAGTGTGGCGTGGACTCCTCAAATGCAACAAAGCTTTGGCAGTCACTTGTTTGAGGAAAAAGATAGCAAAGATGTTAATATTCCCAATTGAAGGGGTTCTCTCTTCTGACAATCTTCAGTAATAGGCTGAAAAACTATTACAAACAGCAGAGCACAGCATCTCTCTGTAAGTCACTTAAGAAAAAATACAAAATGTTCAGTGGAAATATAAGTGTAAGAGCCCCTGAAGGAGCACTGGAACTAGGGGAGGCAAAGCCAAGCATTCATGGTACAAACTGCACATACTTAAGGCAGTGTTCACTCTCCCAGTACTCAGCAAGATCAAACAGTGAAGGACGCTGTGAGAGCTTCTTACCTAGCAGGCATCTACACGCCAAGTAGAGGGAGACGGTTATTTTCAAGGTGGCACATGTACACATGGGCCTGAGAGTTGGGTATCTTCTTAAATTCTGCACCTGAGGTGTTTAGCTTGCAAGACTCTAGAACTGATCATGGAAGGAATCATAAACCAAAACGAAAGCAGTTTTATGAAATATGTAGATTGTACTTTCTCCTGCTTTGTTTTCCAGGAATCCACACATGACCTATGATCTCCTGTATCTCCATATCTATACTCAATTATATGATTTACCATTGATCAATACTGCTATCTTTTCTCTAGAAATATTATTTTAACAATATACTTTTCCTGAATTTTGGAAACTCTTTCCTTTTGTAGGTTCACTCCCCGTTCATTTTAGTTTCCTGGTCTAACTGAGCTACTGCTAGGTGACATCATAACACCAACTAGTAAGGTGTCAAAATGCTGTCTTCTTTTCACAGGTGTCCCCACCCTACCTTGCTAACCATCTTTTCTAACAACAGGATGAACCTCAAGGCCCCCAAACTTCCTTTCATAATTCTCTCCTGCCCTGGCTCCCACCCACACTCTTTTTCTGTGACATCAGTAAGACTTCCTGTCTCCCCTTTCCCCTTTTTTTTCGCTTAACCCTTAAGGCATTGAAGTTCCTTCATAGCTGAGCAAAATGGTGCATGGCTATCACCCCAGCATTCTGGGAGGCTGAGGTGGGAAGATCCCCGAGATTTCAAGGCCAGCCTAAACTACACTGTGAGACCTTATCTCAGAAAAAAAAAAAGACACTAGAAAACATTTATAATGCTCAAGAAGATTAATTTGGTACATACGATGTTTTTTAGGTTTATCCTAAAATAGTTTTCAAAACGTGGTCTTGACTTGATTTACTCTTTCTCTGGGCTTACATTTGTACAGACAATAGATAAAACTGCCAGAGTTTGCTATTATGAGGTACCAAACAGTACTAGTAGTCATTCATTATATTTGTAAAAATGTCTCTACATACTTACATACTCCCAGTTTTAAAAAAGATAACATTTTAAGAATATCCTTATGTCTTTATGAAGACTGAATTACTAAATTCCAAACTATCTGATTTATTTAACATTTAAGTTTGTTATTAATATTATTAATCATAAATACTTATTTAAAATGGAAAATTCACATAGAAACATTCTATCTATGGAAACATTCTATCTACAGATGTCTTAAGAAAATACACTGCTGCAATTGCCAAGATGTCAGTGATTGCCTAGATACTGCCTGTAAACAACACTCTTACTTTTAAAAGACTGATCAGAATCACAGTTATTTTAACTTTGGTAATTTGGAAGGTGTTTTCTCACAAAGGCAACCGTGTCATTTCATGAAAAAAAAAAAAAAAAAAAAGAACACTTGACCAACAACTGAGCATATTAGTTGCCAATGATTAAATAGGAACTTTTAAGTAAAAACTGTTTTGGAAAACTTGTATCACCATTGTCAACAAGAGAGCTTTCCACTACTTAATCTTATCTAATAGATTAGTGTTGATGGTAACAAATGTGATATCTGTTAATGCATAGTCAACTATGTCAAGATTTGGAGGACCTGCAAACTCAGTCCATGTTTTCAAATGACCATTGTGTGCTGTTAGAAAATTCTAGAAGGGGAGAAGAGTGATTCAAATTCTAAGATGGGCTTATAGATTCAACTTATAGAGTGCAAAAAAGTTAACTGATAGGATTATAAAAAATAAAATTATCTGAAGTGCTATTAGAATTTTTCTCCCCGTTTCCAAATACATTTCTTTGTATAAGGTAAGATTTCAATCAAACAACAATCAGGACAGCCTAATGCAATGCACAGAATGTGGAACCACATATCAGAAAGCAGCTGTTCTGATAAGCCATAAATTGAAAAGATTTGCAAAATAATGAAACTATGCCAATCCTCTCAATAATTTAGATTCAGACATTATTGCATGAAATAGTTTTTAAGAACTCGCTTTAATGAATTAATAATTTAAGATGCACTTCGCCCTGACATGGTGGCACATGACAATAGTCCCAGCACTTTAGAAGAGTGACACAGAAGAACATCGAGTTTGAGCCCTGCTTGGACAACTTAGCAATATCATATCCCAAAAAACAAAGCAAAACAAAAAATTTATTGAGATGTTCCTCAATAATTTGTGTGCAAAGAACTTTGAAGGTTGATAATTTTGGCTTTTCTATAACAGGCATACAGTATTCCTCAGAAATACAGTTGCTGATAAATGCATCTATAGCTTTTATACATTTTTGTCATTCATTTTTTTAAAAAAAATGAAGGAAAGGTTTATTTTATCTCAAAGTTTGTAGACGTTTCAGTCCACAGTTAGCCACCTTATATTTTGTCATTTTCTTAATCGTAAAGGTTATACAGACTTGTTCTTCAAGCAATATATAAGAAAGCTGTTAAAATTTAGGATTATTGCCCACTGGGTTGCTAGGAGTGTAATCTTCATATATTTTCACTCTTCTTTCTGTGAATTCTATGTTGACTTTCTTCACCAATTTTCTTCTATCCAGTTTTTGCTCTCCCCTCCTTTTGAAGACAGAGTCTTACTGTGTGTGTTTAGAGTGACCTTGAGCTTACTACAGAGCCCAGGTTGGCCATGAACTTGCAGTGACCCTCCTGCCTCAGCCTCCAGCTGGGCCTCAGCCTAGTGAGTGGTAATGGCACACTCGGCTGGGGCAAGATTTTGTCTTATTTTAAAGAGATATTTATATATCTAAAATAGTAGGTCTTTTCTTGTGAATTACAAACATTTTTTTCCACTTACTTGCCTTTGACTATAATCTCACCCTTCTATACACTCAGGTCTTCAGCTAAATGCCCCAGGGGACTCCACCAATATGAAGAAGCTCACCAATTCCAGTCTTTTGAACTCCCAGCAGCAGTTCCCACACTAACCCAGTCCTTCTTCCTGCAACATTTTTACTTCTCCAGTCCGTCCAGACCTTAAATCCCATGCCCCGCTTACCTGACCTCGCTGGTTCTCAACATTCTTCTTTTTTGGTTTTTTATTTTTATTTTTGCTTCAATTCCCTTGAACATCCAGATTTTAAAATACTGCAAACTCCAGTGCCCTATCCATGTCCTACAGTCTCACCCTAGATAATCTCATTCCACACCCTAAATATTTTTCCTAGATCAGAACTGCTGTTTCCTTTGCATTTGAATCTTCCAATAAACACTCAAAATTAACATACCTAACACTGCTTTGCAACCAAAGTCCAACTACAATTTTGCCTACTGAATACCATTTGCCATTTGTATTCTGTTCTGCTTCCTCTCATCTCCAACTGCTCTATGTTAAAGACCAGAACAGTGTTTTAAAACCCGCTCTGGGCTTCTAGTCACCACTTGCCACTAGACGCAAAGGGTTTACCTGCTCTGCAGCCATCTGTGCCTTCCACCTCCACCTTCACGGAATCTCATCTGCAGTGTCCCTCAATGACTGTCAATTCCAGTTCCACCAAATTTGTCCAAAGGCCGGGCTGCCCTGTCTGTTTCATAGCCTGCAATCCTCTGCTCTCATACTTGTGCAATTCTGGCTTCAGCTTTTTATTTCCTTCAGTTCTGAGCTCAACTGTCCCTTCCACAGAGGCCACTACTGGATACTTTCTGTTACTTATACTCTTACCTTTCTGTATGCAACTGATTTTATCATCGGTGAACAACTTCACAAGGAATTAAGCACCTTCTATGCACTGGGTGTACAACTGATGTACTAGATGCTCAATAAATATTTTAAGTCATTCATGGTGAAAATATTTTATATCAACCAGTCAAATGTTAAGGTGAAATCAATGAAGGTCAGAACAAGGATTAAATATTTTTATCAAAATCAAGAGAAAAAAAAACTAGAGAATAATCTGTCTCCACAGCATGTTGCCTCTGTATCCAATTCAGACCTACACTTAACTTGTTTTTCTTAACTTTTTCTTTGTCCCGGCTTTCTCACATATTCTTACGTGCTATTATGTGTCTATAACAAAGTTTCCATGGATACTAGGATCAAATTTAGGAATTTCATGAAAACTACAATTAAGACAATGACCTACAAAGGAAAATGTACCTGCTTTCTCTGTAATTCTAGAAACTTTCTTCAGGTCAAAGAAATCACAAGAGCAACAGAGACTAAAGAGCTTTAATCAGTTCAGTTGCTCCTCTGGCTCCTCTGACTGCTCAACAGTCAGTGTAAGACAGTGGTTTTTAGCTTCACCTGTGTTTATTAAAACAGATTTTTTGGCCTCACTTCCAGGATCCCTGATTCAGATTTCAAGGTGGGGTCTCTTAGTTTACATTTCTAAGGAACTCCTAGAAACTAGTGCATAACTTTGACCTAGATCCCCAACCTGAGTCCTTTGGGTGAATATTCTGTCCTTGGTTATATCCGGAAAGTCTTGCACAATGTCCAAGGCACCATGGCCCCTTAACATGTATTGTTTTAACAAAGGCACCTCCTGTACATACTGTCAGTTTCACAGGAAGACAGCCTTCCAGCAAAACCCCTGGAATCTCACTGTGCTTTCTCCTTAGCCACATTATTTTTATCTTAAGCTGTTAAATATTTTTACTGGAAATAATGCTTGATTTCATTGTTGGTTTCCAGACTGTTTGCTGAAGGAAATGATCACTGCATTATTTGCAGACAGAAAATCAAGACTAGGGATAATTGCCTGCCTAAAGAATTTGTCACAGATGGAAGGTTAGGAGACAATCCTAGATCATACATATTTGGTCTCAGGAAGAAGGAAATCTTCAGTCTCTTAAATTTTACGGTTCTCTCCCCTCCCCAAGAATCTTATTACTTCAATCAATACTCGGCTAGTCAAACTTCAGTGTTTTTTCTTTAAACTGCTAGTAAAATAAATTAACAGCTAAATTCTCATACTTGGCTATCTAATATTCACAAGAAGCCTATAGAATTTCTTCATAACATTTTTTTTCTTTGACACAGGGTCTTGCTGTGTACTTTAGGCTAGGTTTGAACTCCTGTAGCTCAGACTGGCCTCAGGGTGACCCTCCTGCTTCAGTCTCCTCTCCTGAGTGCTGGCATTACAGGAGTGCACCTCCACATACCACTAACATAGTCTTTTTCTTATCTCAAAGGTGATTCCTCACCTATTCCCTTTTCCAAGATGGAATTTCTTAGTCTTTCTCAGACCATATGTCACAGCATGGCGAATGATGGTTAACTGTGAGAAATAAAGACTTTTTATGACCTTTGCATATTTTCTGTTTAGTAATATATATATTAATGAAGCATAAATATATATGTATATATACACACATATATGATTGATACTGAGATACATACTCAGTCTTTATTTATTTATTTAGTCTTTTTGAGACAAGGTCTTGCTATGCAGTTCAGTCTGGCGTTGGACTCACTTTGCAGCCCAGGCTGGTCTCGAACTTGCAAATGATTCTCCTGCCTCAGCCTCCCAAGTTCTGGGATTACAGGAGCGTGTCACTATGGCTGGCTTTCTACTCAGCTTTTATTAAGGTGACATTGACCTTAAAACTTTAGACAACTACTCTCTATTATTACATATAATGTGAGGAAGAAATTTATACTCTCATAGTCTATTTTGATAATGAAGCTACAGTATCAAGATATTAAGATCTACTTATTGCTCACTGTAATTAAAGAATATGTATCTTACAGCTTCATGAGAAAAAAAGGAATAAAAAAAAAGAAACAAGGGATCAACAAGCCTGTCTTACTTATGCCTTAAAGCTCACTGATCACTATACCATCTTTCAGGACTTGAAGTACAATTGTTAAAAAGACAACTGGCATTGAATGTCATAAGGCATTGTTCAAATTACTACTATATCGGCTTTGAGAGGGAAAAAACAGCTCTAAAAAACAGACTCAACAAGGTATTATGCTAGCGATGTTCATTCAAACGGAAAATTTTATGTGCGAAAATATTTTTACAGAAGCAGGGTGTTAGTCTTGCAGAAGTTAACATAGCTGAGGTGATTTATGAAGTGTACAACTGCTTCAAACATAATTTTATAGTTTCACAGTCCTAGGCAAAGGGAACAAGCAAGGGTAGACGAGAAGCAAAAAATGAAACATGAGTTTTATCTATCTTCTCTCAGATTCCAGGGAGGGAAACCTAGTCTCACATCTACCTTCAATAGTAATCCTACTATTGTAGGCAAAAACTTTTCCTTAACATCCCAATACTATTGCTCAGTTTGACACCGTCTGCAACCACAATTTAGACAGCATTAATTTGTCAGCAGCATTCATTTAATTCTGGAGTGATAACTGATTTTTTTTGGCATTCTTACTAAAATAGTTAAAATGAATGTTAGAAAAAGGGATTGTTTACTAAAGTTAAAGCTGCATAGAAGCCAGGCATGGTGACGCATGCCTGTTGTTCCAGCATTTGGGAGGATGAGGCAGGAGGATCACTATAAGGTTGAGGCCAGCCTGGGCTACATAGTGAAACTCTGGCCCCCCCCCCAAAAAAAAAAGTTGCATAGACTGAAAATATCAGAATACCTTGATTTACAACTGTTTAAATTTAACCAACTATTCACTGGATTTAATCAGGTATTCAATACATTATAAACTACTGGTTGCCCTTATCAAGAATATGGAAGTGAAAAATTGAAATTACAGAAAAGTAATAAAGATCATGTAGCAGAATCAGTTGGTTATCTCCCTCACTTTCCAACCCATGGTGCTAAGGATTGAACCCAAGGGCACTCTCCCACTGAGCTACACGCCCAAACCCTGTTACTTTTTTATACTGTGACAGGACCTCCCTGAATTGCCCAGGCTGGTTTCAAACTCAGTCTTCTTGACTCAGTCTCTCAAATAGGTTTATATGGAACTTTAGAAAAACCTCTAATGAATACAAATATTTTGAAGATAAGTGTTTCAGTAAACATTTTAAGACTAAACTTCTCATAAAAATAAAATTCTGTTGTTACGGCTAGCTAATTGCAAGGCTGTTTTCTAAGAGCTGATGCTTTACGACACGTCTGCTGATGTTGAGCATGCTTCGTCAGGCTTTTAAACGTGAAATTAACTGTTACTGTTTTTTCTCAATATTTTTAAGCCATTATTCCTCTGGAAGCAGGAGATGGAGGGAGGATATATTTGGCATACACATTGGTTGTATCTATTAATCATAGTTTGGTGCTGTGTATGTGCATAGAGAATCTCCTTCACATTATTAAATCTTCATGTTTGTGCTATTTCCACGAGGAGATCTAGCCTTGGTCTTCTCTGAGGGAAATCTAGCTGGGCAGAGTCCTAAAACTCTGGGAGATTGAAGTAAGAGAATCATAATAAATTCAAGCCCATCCTGGGCAATTTGGCAATTTAGCGAAACCCTGTCTCAAAACAAAGCAAACAGCCGGGATTTAGCTCAGTGGCATAAGTGCCTGCCTGGCAAGTGTGAGGTCATGAGTTCAATTCCCGGTATAAAAAAAAAAAAAAAAAAAAAAAAACAAACTCAAACCAAATAAACAAACAGGTCTGGGGTTATAACTCCGTGCAAAAACAAATACTATTTAATATTAAAAAAATAACTGTTATAAGAATTTACTGCTAGCTTCACTGTAATTTCTTGACAGGCAGAAAGCAGAGACTGTTTAAAATTTTTTTGTTTTAATGTTTTTCTTTTTCTGTTTGAAATAAAATGGATTCGACCAAAAAAATTTTCAGTGGTTAAATTCTGAAAGAAATTAAATAGTATTGTTTCTGCTAACTTACTCTCTAGTCTGAAGCTATTTCAAAGTATATAGATTCTAACTATTAATATCACAGAGGCAGCAGCCACTGTCCACATTTTGTGGATCATTCTATCATTTTATCTAAAACTTCCTCCTGCCTCAGCCTCTCAGAATGCTGGGATTATAGGTGACTGCCAAGATTATAGGTGTGTGCCCCCAGCCCAACTATACTAGGAACACAAAGGATCTTGTTGGCCAAGTAAAAGTTAGCCTTGTTTGTCTTAATGGCCTTAAACTCAGAGAGGTAGAAAATTGACGGAATCACAGTGAAACCAAATCTGCATTCTTGTAAAACAGTGCTATTGCAGCACTGCTAAGCTTTGTCTGAAAATCCACTGGTCCTTTCTAACCATCCTTGCTGAGTACTCAAGTCTTCATAAAACAAATTTGGGAAAAAAAGCGAATGAACTTGCGATGGTGCCTGTAAACACAGTTACTCTCTGCTCAGGAAACTCCTCACGGAGAATAACCCTTTTCTCTATCCCTTTGCTTCACCTGACATTTTTAATTAGTAAGGGAGATAAGTACAGGGAGATACAGAGTGGATATTGTGGTAGGCAAAATTTTGAGAAGACCCCCAAGAGTCTCCTTAGTGCACACATGTCTGCATTTTTTCAAACTTTTGCAAACATTCTTCACATGTGAGGGATTTGGCAGAAATTCCCACACCAGTTGACCTTACAGAGATTATCCGAGATAGCTCTGCCCTTCTCAGGTGAACTCCTAGAAAGGTCTGGACTTCTGGTACCGAGAAGATTCCAGGGAAGGAGTGCAGGCTTGAGAGACAGAACAGGGCATAAGGGACGTCTGAAAAGTGGCCTCTCTTTGCTAAGTGTACCCCTCCCTGACAGCAGGCCAGCAGGATCAATGCCAGGTCTGTAACCTCCAGAACCGAGTTCCACCAGCAGTCTAAATGAACGTGAGAGGACCCCACACTGCAGAGGAGAACACGTTCTGGACAAAATCTTCATTCCAGCCTTCTGAGACCCGGCAGAGGATCCAGCCATGTGTCAGGAAACGCAGACCTACAGACCTGCGAGCTCAAAAATGTGTCGCTGGTTTTTGGTAATTTGTCACAAAGCAATAGAAAACTATTAGAAGACACTGCAGTGAGCCACTGCCGCGTGCCCGAAGGGAGAAAGAAATAGGGCTAGACAGGGCTTCTCTAAGCAGCTTCAGAATCTTATATTGGATACGGAAAACAGATCAACAATTCTGTTCTAACACCAGATTATTTTATTAAAGCCGAATGATAGCCTCAAGACAAACCTACAATGGCTTTGACAGAGAATTTAACCTAAAGAGAGGATAAACTCCGTTGGAATTTTTCTTTGCCTGAGGAAAGAATAAAATCTACTCTTCCCCTAGAAGGGTGCAACCCTTTCCAGCACCAAGGTCAGGAGAGGTCACAAGGTCACCCGCCTCGCCTTGGCTTCCTGGGTACCCGTCCCCATGGGGAAGGAAACTTGTTACACTGCAGTACGCGGTTCCTTGACTGCAGCCTGCGCCGAGCATGTCGGCACAGGAGCCCTCCCGGATTAACCTCGATTTCAGCGGATCGCGCAAGGGCCCCAGGGCGAGGGCCAGGGCCAGCCGGCTCTGCAGAGGATGAGTGACAGCGGGAACTGACTCACGGCTTAGGGAGGGCGAGGGTCCTCCAATGGGCGCTCCACAAACCTGGGACCCCACGACGCTGGTGCTGTAGCCCAGTCCAAATGCAAAGGCTTCAGAATCAGGAAAGCCGGCTGTGTGACTCCAGCCGAGACGGAAAGCCTGCGACCCAGTGGGCGCACTGGGGTGAGGACCGACCACGTTTGAGGAGTGAGCAGGCTGAGATTCTAGGCAGCCAGGGGAAGCCCACCCTACTCAGAACGAACCAATCGCCTTCCGCAGTGTCTCCGCCTCATCCACTGATTGGACGGCTGCCGCCCACTGGGGCGGTGCTCTGCAGGCAACTGGAGCACTATCACTGACACGCCCAGCATCATGGCACCTGGTCCCAAGCTCCAACAGCCCGAGGAAGGGCCGTCCTGCATCAGCCTTCCTGCTTGTGTTGGCTGGAGTTAGTAACATTGTCTCTTTTCTTATAACATATTCATATTATCATAGGCCAGTGGTTTAAAAGGCCAGAGAGTCTCGCTGAGAACGACTACATAGGCATAGAAGGTTGAAACCTCATCTAGGCCTTTGTGGGTTTTTTGTGTGTTTGTCTTTGTTTTTAGACAAGTCTCACTATCTGGTTCAGGCTGGCCTTGAAACCACCTTGGAGCCCCCAGGCTGGCTGAAACTCATGGTGATCCTCCTGCTTCGGCCTCCTGGGTGCTAGAGTTACAAGTGTGGCACAGATATCTATCTTGCCCTTTATTGACCTGCTAGTGAGTAGATTCCTGTATTTGCAGGAACAGAAATCTTAGAATGCCATAGTGGGGCTGGGGAAATATTCGTGGTCCCCAACTATCTCGAGAATGTTTTTGGCCTACTGGCTGAAGAGATTCAGAATACCTTTTCCATAGAAGAGCTCGGAATGTCTCCAGAGCTGCGAGTCCCACCCAAGTCACGACAAAGTTTGTTTCTTCTAGATGTGGTCAGTGGTCTGAAAACCATTGACACAGGAATTACTTGCCCCGGGTGTAGTGGCTCATGCATGTAACCTCAGCACTGGGGTGAGGTGTGGCTGAGGTAGGAGGCAAGGCCAGACTGAACCAGCGAGAACCTGCTTCAAAAAAAAAAAATACTGTCTTACTGTCTAATGTAAGAGAGTTTTCTTTTCTTTTTTTTTTTTTAATCTGGGGATTGAACTCCTGGGGCCTCATACTGAGCTCCATTGCAAGCCTATTAGCATCATCATCATCATCATCACTGAACAGGTTTCTGCTAAGTCTCTAAATTATCCAGGCTAGGCTCTCAAATTTCTGATGGTCTTGCCTCAGCCTCCTAGATTGCTGGGATTATAGACATGGGCCACCACACCTGATTGAGACCAACTATTGAGAAACCAGAGAATTTTAAAAAACTGAAACTCCAGTGAGCCTGGGGGAGGGGTGGCGCATGACTGTAATCCTAGCACTGTAATCCCAGTTTTCTGAAGGCTGAGGAAGGAGGATTTAAGTGAATTCAAGGCCAACCTAAATTACCGGTGCGTTGAAGGCTAGCCTGAATGTCAAAGCAAGACCCTGACTCAGAAAAAAAAAAACTAAATTAATTAATTAATTAATTGCAACTCCAACTAAAGCCATGAAGGAAAAGTAATAAATGACTATGAAGCTGGGCATGGTGGCACACACTTGTAATCCCAGGATTCGGGAGACTGAGGCAGGAGGATCCTTGTGAGTTTGAGACCAGCCTAGGCTACAAAGTGAGCTCAAGGCCAGCCTGAACTGCATAGAGTTGTTTATTTATTTTTTTGTCAAAAAGACAATCAATCAATCAATCAATAAAGGACTATGAGGGCTATATAATAGGTAGGAGAATTTATTCTAGGAAACCAGGAAATACTTCCCCTTGGAAGCTGAGAAACTGAGATTTTGGGGGCAATTCCCTATAAATACTGGGAAGCAAAAATGCCTTAACCCTCTGCTGTGTCTTCCATTAATACCCTAGAGGGGTTTCTAGAATTGATCATTGTTACGCAAACAGGAACGTTAAAGCTTATTCTTCTTTAAAATAATGGGTGGTTTGAAGAGAAAGTGATTACAAGTACAGAAAAAAATGCATTATTTCTTCCAGTTGTCAAGACGTACTTCATCTTTTTTTTTTTTATTTTTCCCCACTAGTTTTAAGGTTTTTAAGAGGGTGGTGTTTCACACCGTCTTTCTCTTGACCCTACGATTCACTTCCTATAAAATAATAAGTGAATTTATATACTGCATAGGGTGTATGTGGGTGGATAGAGGGCACAAAGGCAATATTTTTAGATTTTTTGGAAGTTTTTAAATTTCATTTACTTATTTATTTGAAGCCAGCCAGGGTCTCATGAGTTCTAGGCAAATCCTCTACTACTGAGCCACCTACTCAAATCTTTACATTTTTCGTGCTGAAACAGGGTCTTCTTGAATTGTGTTGGCCGATTCCCAGTTCCTGCCTTAGTCTCTGGAACAGCTGGGATTTAGGCATGGACCACCAAGGTTAACAGAAGTTTTGTATTTACAAAATAAAGCTCAAAAATAACTTCCTGTAAACTTTTGGTTCACGTTTTTCTGTTACATTTTTAGTACATTTTACCACTCAAAAGGCGTTTTGCTTGGTCTTATGTACAAAGGTTAGGACCATTTCATGTAGTTACTGTTCGAGTATACTGGGGCAATAGAGAAGCAAAAGTACAAAATGAACAGGTTTATAGAGTTGAGGACGTGGAAAGGAGCACACAACCCATGGCGGCTGGGCTGTCTCCTTCGACCAGATACAGAGAGGCAGAGGATTATACGACCTCTGATTGAAGTGGTGCATGGGGCGGATATTAACGGCATGTGAGGAACCGATTGGAATTCTCTGTGTGTGCAAACAGGAAAGGGAGTTGCAATTAGGGCTGAAGAAAAAGGAGGAGGTGGTAAGCATTCCCGCTTTGGCCTTCAGCCATGTTAGACCTCTGCCATAACTGTACAGTTATTTATACTAGGGCAAGAACCTTTCAGTTACCTATAGAACATTATAATATATTTAAATGATTAAACAATCTGACTTCAGTTTCCCTATGAAATTTGTCCAAGTCAAGTCAAGCCTATGAAAACAGAAAACCTGAAATTCCTTTTTTTATTCATTTATGCATTGATTTAAATTGTGTATTTTTATCAGTACATGTTTGAAGTACATAAAGGTTTATATTTATCACAGAAGATTTGTATATGTACATAACACATCTTAATTCCTCGTTATCCCTTTCTACTCCTGGCCCTCTCTGCTCTCTGCAAGTCTTACTCTCCTTCCATTTGATTTGAAAATGTCCTATTTACATTTTTTCTTTAATTCTCTTTTTAAATCCTTTCCCCTTCCTTCCCACTCTTTCTCGTTTCTCTGCCTTCTTGAAAAAGATCTCCCTACTTCCTGTTATCTAACCTTTACCTTTCTCTTTATTTGTATTTTGTGTCTCTTGTATAAAAACACCCATGAGATATTTAAATTTGTGTGTCTCATTTATTTCACTTAGCATTATGGTCTCAAGGTACATGCATTTACCTACAAGCACCTCAACTTTATCCTTCTTTATGGCAGAGTAGTACTCTATTGTATATAAATGCCATGTTTTAGTTATCTGTTCATCTCTTGGTGGACATGTAGGCTCTTCCCAAGATTTAGCTATTGTGACTTGTGATGCTATAAATTTGGGCATGAATGTTTCACTGGAATCTGATGTCTTTAACATTTTTTGGAAGACACCTAGAAGGGGAAAAGCTGGGTCCAGTGGAATTTATAGTTTTAGTTTTCTGAGGAATCCCTACAATGATTTCTATAGTGATTGTACTAGTTTACATTCCCATCATCAGTGTAGAAGTGTTCCTTTTTTATTAATTAAGTTTTTTGGTACTTTTTAGATACACATAATGATCATATGCATCATGGAAATTTGTACTTGTTCATGATATAACTTGATTCTTTTCCCCCCATTTCCCACAGTCCATTCAACCCATCTTCCCTTCCTTATTTACAAAATGTTTGTTTCCGTTTTCCTTTTATTCTCATTTTATTCTTTTCTCTTCCTTCCTTTTCTTTTGCCCTCTCTCTCCCTAGTTACCATTCCCATTTGAAAATTTTCCTATTTCATAATGCCTATTATACATTTTGGCCTTTATTTACAATTTTGGTTCTCAGAGAAACAACTTGATGTGGTGTCTGGTTTATTTCATTTGAGAGTATGGTCTCAAGGTCCATCCATTTAACTAGAAATGTCTCAAGTTTTCCTTCTTTATGGCAGCATAGTATGCCACTGTATTAAAAAAATAACACGTTTTTATACATTAATCAGTTGACGGTCACTTGGGCTGTCTCCACAATTTAGCTACTACACATTGTTGCTATAAATATAAGTGTGCATACACTGCTGTGGAATGACACTTCTAATTCTTTCAGGAAGACACCAAGAAGGAGAGCACCTGGGTGGACTAGACCCCCTTATCTAGTTTTTTGAGGAATCTCCACATTGATTTCCACAGTGGTTGCACCAATCTACACTCCCACCAACAGCAGAGAAGGGATCCTTTTTCCTCACAGCCTTCCAACATATATTATTGTTTGACTTTTTGCTAATAAGCATTATTTCTGGTGTGAGATGGAATCTCAGTGTTGTTTTAATTTGTATTTCCTGAATGACCAATGATGTTGAACATTTTTTTTCATATATTTATTTGCCATTTTTACTTCTTCAACTCAAAAGTATCTATTTTAAATGCTCATTTTTTTGGATTGGGTCTTTAAATGTGGGGGCTCTGATGTTTTTGAGTTCTTCATATATTCTAGATAGTTGTCCTTTGTCTAAGGAACAGCTGGCAAAATGTTTTCCTACACTGTATGTTGTTTCTTCACTTTGTTGTTGCTATCACTTGTTGTGCAAAAGCTTTTTAATAAGATGAGATCCCTGTTGTTAATTCTTTGTGAGAATTCCCATGTGATCTGATTTTGTTCATAAAGTCTTTTCCTACACCAATGTCTTCAAGATTTCTACCTATTGTATCTTCTAGCAGATTTAGTGTTTCCATTTTAATTTTTAAAGCTTTGATCTATTTTGATTTAAGTTTAGTGCATGGTGAAAGATATGAGTCTAGTTTTAATCTTCAGCATGTAGGAAGTCAGTTTTCCAAAGTTCCATTTATTAAAGAGGCTATCTTTCTTCTAGTGAAGGTGTTTGGCCTCTCTGTCAAAGATAAGGTGGCTACGTATGTCCAGAGTTGTTTCTGCACCTTCTAATCTGTTCCATTGATCTTTAGGTCTGATTTTTTTTTCAAGTACCATGCTATTTTTTTTTAAATAACAGTAGCATTATAGTATAATTTCAAGTCAGGGGTTGTGATGCTCCCTGCATTGTCTTTCTTGCTCAGAATTGCCTTTGCTATTCTAGCTCTTTTCTGAATTTTATGACTCTTTTCACTATTTCTTTGAGACATGCTTTTGAAATTTTGGTTGAGATTGCATTTAACTTGTATAATAACTTTGGACATATGGCTTTTTTCACTATATTAGTTCTTCCTACCCAAGAACAAAAGGATATTTTTCCATTTTCTGATATCCTCTTAAATCTCCTTTTTTAGAGTAATAGTTTTAATACAGAGGATTCTTTTCTTTGTTGGATTGATTCTTATGTATTTCACTGTTTTGAATGCTATTGTGAAAGGTGCTGATTCTCTAATTTCTCTCTCAGTGAATTTGTTATGCATGTATGGAAGGCTATTGATTTTTCAGTGTTTACATTATATACAAGTATGCTACGGAATTTGTTTATTAAATCTAGAAGTATTTTGGTGGAGTTTTTGAGCTCTCCTAAGTAGAGTATAATGTCATCCACAAATAATGATAATTTAACTTCTTTCATATCCTTAGTACTTTTACTTATTTATCTTTTCTAATTGATCTGGTTAATATTTTCAGACCTATACTGAATAAGAGTGGTGACAGTGGACATCCTTGTCTTGTTCCTGAACTTAGAGTGAAAACTTTCAGTTGTTGTCCATTTAGTATGATGTTAGCTGTAGGTTTATCATAGATGGCTTTTATCTGATTGAAGTAGAGACCATCTATTTTAATTTTCTGTAAGATTTTTCTCATGAATCGGTGCTAGACTTTGTCAAATGCATTTTCAGCATCTATTGAGATGATTGCTAGTTTTTGTCCTTAGATCTGCTCATATGGTGTATTACATTTATTAATTTGCATATGTTGAACCATCCCTGCATTCCTGGGATGACTCCCACTTGGTCATGATACATAATCTTGACTATGTGCTGCATTCTGTTTGTGAATATCTTATTGAAGATTTTTGCATATATGTTTATTAGGGTAATTGACCTGTAGTTTTCTATTTTGGTTGGATTCTTCTTTGGTTTTTGTACTAGGGTAATTCTAGTTTCCAGAAATGAATTTGGGAGTATTAGTTCCCTTTTAATTTCATTAATGAGTTTGAGAAGTAGTGGCATTAGTTCTGTAAAATTGTTGCAGAGTTCAGCAGTGAATTCATCAGGGCCTGGGCTTTTCTTTGTTGTTAAGTTTTTAATTATATCTTCAGTTTCATTGACTGATATTGGCTTATTTAGAATTTTTATATCTTCTTCATTCCGCTTTGGTAATTCATATGTATCTAGGAATTGGTCCATTTCTTCTGCATTGTCCAACTTACTATAATACAAATTCTCAAAGTAGGTATAAATGATCTGGTTGTCTGCAGGGTTTGTTGTGATTTTATCCTCCTCATTCCTAATTGCAGGAATTTGAGTCTTTTCTTTCCTATTTTTGATAAGGTGGGATAAGGATTTGTTGATTTTATTTAATGTTTTGAAGCACCAACTCTTGAATTCATTGATTCTTTGTACTGTTTTCTTAGTCTGTATTGCACTAATATTTGCTCTGATCTTTATAATTTCCTCCTCAAATGAGCTTTGGATTTGACTTGCTCTTCTTTTTGTAGAAGCTTGAAGTTCAACATTAAATTGTTATTTGAGCTTGCTTTGTTTTCCTGATATGGGTATTCACCGCTATAAATTTTGCTTGTAGGACTGCTTTCTTTCTGTCCCATAAGCTCTGGTATGTTGTATTAGCATTATCATTTATTTGTAGAAACTGTCTAATTTCATCTGTTCCCCAGTGGTTGTTCAGGAGAGCATTATTTAATTTCCATGTATTTCTAAAATTTTTGTTGTTTCTTTTATCATTGATTTCCAATTTTATTGCACTCTGATCTGATACTATGTATGGGATAATTTTAATTCATTTGCACTTACTGAAGCATGCTCTATGAGCTAATATGTGGTCTATGTTGGAGAACATCTCTTGTGCAGCTGATGTTGTGGGGTGAAACACTCTGTATACACCTACTAATTCCACTTGTTCAAAAGTTTGATTCAGTTCTGATATTTCTTTATTTTTTTATCTATTTGTAATGGTGTGGTACTGAGGTCCCCAAGCTGTGGAATAAGATGATATCTTAGTGTTGTTTTAATTTGCATTTCTTTATTGATCTGTGATTTTAAACATTTTTTTCATGTATTTATTGGTCATCTGTACTTCTGAGAAATGTCTCTTCTTAAACATCACAATGCTTGGTATATATTTGGACCTCTAGTTAGAGTTACAAATGTCAATCAGTGACTCAATTGTACATTTTAACTTGGAATCACATGGTTATTTCTACAAGACAAATTCTAAAACATGAATAAAACTAAACAGATTTTTAAAAAATTCCATACAAGGTCTCCCTGTGTAGCCCAGGCTGCTCTTGACCTCATGATCTTCCTGCCTCAGCTTCCCTAGTGCTGAAAATAGACATGCACCCTTGTGTACAGCTAAATGGACTTTTACATATTCAAAAGCATTAAGAATTTGGTTAGGATGTTTCTTTGAATAAAAAGATGAAAACTCCTAGCAGGTTGCTAGCTTCTTGGAAAAGGGTTGAGGAGGCTGAGTCAGGGTGGCAATGTCAAAATGTACACAAGAAGTGCAAAATAAGTCAGTCTGAGGCAAACTGCTCACACTGAACCAAGAAGAGTGTGGGCCATGTGCTCCACGTGCTAGTAGAGAGATCACCTCACTAAAGGCCTGCATATTGGGTGCAGAAGTGTATATAGTCCTGTTTTACCTGTTTTTACTTGGAATCATATTTCAATGTGCTAGGGAAAAGTCATGTTTGAACCAATGTGTTTAGTATTATACTAAAACAATTCCCAGTGATAAGAAACAAGGAACCAGTTTAATACGCAGGCCTCTTGGTGCAGACATCCAATATCCTAACCGTAGCACTGGGAATGATGTCATTTGCTGTTAGGCATTTGCCCAGAGGCAGAACCAATGAGCCTCTCCAATTCTGGACTTTCAGCTTCCCAAACTGTGAGCCAGATAAACTTTGTTTTTGATCAAGTAGCCTGCCTTATACTCACAAAAAGCAGAGTATATAAGGATCTTGATGTACTGACTTGCAATTCTTCATACTTAACAATAGTGTCATTAGTACCTCCCTGTTCTCCCAAGCTGCATTATGGTAGAAGTAACCTTTGGGCAGAGTTCTTAAGTCTTTTTTAGGAACTGTGCTTGAGTTTTTTTCTTTCTGTAGCCACTACAGGCATTTTAGTATGGGTTATAAATCATGACTGTCCAATTACTTGTCTGGCTCCTTCATGAGGTTAGCTTCCTAGAGGCAGAAACTTGCTATGTTTTCTGGCCTTTAGTGTAGTTCAGGTCCTCAGTTTGAGCAAACTGATGTTTATGCTGTGGTGTGGAGGAGCTCCCACTTCAGACTCGGGCTTCACTAACACGTCGTTCTTGGTGATGTGGTCATGCTTACTCAGAATAACACAAGCATAGTTACCTCTTCACTTCTCTCTCTCTAGAGTGATTTTCTTTTGTGAGATTTCATTGTTTTACATAAAATGTTCAATACATAACACATTCAGTTTCTTGGACCTAATTAAAAGAGTTCCTATAACCTCAGCTTGGAAATTTCTATGCTAAATGTATAAAGCAAAAGGTGGAACACAAACTTGAGCATGAATTAAAATGTGAAAACTAGCACTTATATTCAGTCAAAATAGGGGCGTTTGAGTGTTCCCAAGCTTGGCCATTGATCCTGACAGTCAAGGAAAGAAAAATGATTCAGACAATAGATGATAGGTGCTGTTTTAAAGCCTCAAGATATCAAAGAACAAAACAATGAAAGTAAATGTTATGGCTTGTATCTAGGTTTCCCCCTAAAGCCTCATGTGATCAGGATTGGGGGTTTTCAGAGGTGGCTGGATCTAAAGTGTGTGATGCTGGAACTGATTCATTGTGTGATGCTAGGATTATGGGTGCTCCACCCTGGTTGATGGTGCTACCCATCATAAGGACGTGTAGTGTGGATGGACTATAAGGGACAGAAATAGGGTAGCTGCTGTCCTTGCTCATTGCTTGCTGCTTCTTCACTACTTCACTGCCCACTGCTTTCTGTGCTGCTTTGTGCCCACCATGAGCTCTTTCTCCTCTGTGATGCCCCTTTGCCATGCTACCCCATCTTGGAGCCAGCCAGCTGTGGACTGAAACCTCTACAAATGGTTAGCCAAATAAACCTCTCTTCCTTTAACTTTGGGTGTCAAGTATTTTGCCTCAGCAAGGACCAAAAAGTAACAAACAGAGAATAAGCCTCTGAATTTTGCAGAGAGAAGATAATCTGACGTTGCAAATTTCTTGTCTGTGCTGGAAGAAAGTCTCAAGAAGGGCTCACTGATCCAGCACACAGAGCCCCTTCAGCTTGTCTTCGTGTCTCACATGTGCCCTTCTGGAAGCTCACCGCACATCTTCTCAGATACTCTGCTGGCATGGCCGTCACCTCCAGTTGCATATTCAACCTGAGACCTCTCAATTTGTAAACAACCTTGAACAACAGGCAAGTTCACCCAGGAGAGGCCTGCAAACCTTGTGTTTAAACTCAGTTGTAAGTAGTGTGGTCAAATAGTGTGAACAGAGGGAACAAGTCAGCTTTTCCTTGAAATCTGGTAAGTTTGAGACAGCTTTTGTTCCCTTCAGGGGGAGCAATAAAGATTAAGGAAAAAAAAACCTCTTAATTTCAACTTGAAGTTTTAAAACATCAGGAATTTGTCGGTTCATGATCGATCATTGCCTCATCTTTGGTATCACGCAGTCCCTTCTTACTTGCTTCTTACCCTACAGAAGCAGTCAGAGACTTTAGTTCTTCTGCCATGGCCTCTTGCATTTCTCTATCCACGTTCATGCTGAGAGCTCTGTAACAAGTGAGGGAGAGAAGTCATGGTGGGAGGCAGGGTGAAAGCCTGTCCTAGGGATTAGCCTCCCGCTGCTTAGGAACTCGGTCCCTGTGGGGTAGTTTTATTTGTTAAAATCTTGGCTCTCAAACTGTATGACATATTAGGACCACTTGGAGGGCTTCAGGAATTCTTATTCAGTGCTAAACCTATGGATGCCAAACTTTTGAGTGCATCATAATCACCCGGAGGTCTGGTTAACACACAGCTCTGCTTGCTGGGCTCTACCTCCAAAGTTCTTGATTCAATAGACCTGGGGTGAGTTGGAAGAGTTTACATTTCCAGCAAGATCCCGGGGATGCTGGGAACTAACCGGGGCTGTATACCAATTAAGGCACTTTAACAATCCAATCAGAACCTCTGGAGGTAAGGCATAGGCTTCAGGTAGCTCTTAAAAATACCTTCCAGAAATTAGAAAGAAAGAAAAGAAAAACCTCCTAGGTGATGCACATGTGCAGTTGTTAGGAGAACTATTACTATAGTGTGTGAAAGGTTTCAGAGAGGCCTGAGGCACCCGAAAGGTGGCCTCCGTGAAGAAGCGAGGGACTCTGCATACTGTCAGTGTCCTGGGCCAGCCTGTGACCACAAAATAGGCTTTCCATCTTCGGATGCTCGGCCAGAAAAGGGTTCAGTCTTTTGAGATGTTCCTCCCCAAAGACTCCTGGAGTCTTCCTTTATCCTTCTTAGACTTAGTCCCATTCACAGCACCATCACCTGGTCCCCAGTGTCACAGCCCCTCAGAGGCTTCCAGTTCTGGGTTCCTACAGTGGCAGCACTTGTGCAAAGAAATTTGTGCAGTAATTGGCTGTTGGCAGGAATGCCTGAAATTCATGAATTCCTCACTATACCTAGAACACCTATTCTTCTCTATGGTTCTCTCCAACTGTATGGGCACCTCTGCCCAACAGGTATTTCCTCAGGTCTTTATGCCTCACTAACCAAGAAAGCTATGGTGGCAAAGAAAGCTCTAGTTTGCTTCCTCTCAAGAGATTCCATCGGCTCCTTTGGAAAGCTGTGTCGCAAGCTTACCAAGTAGCGAATGCTCTTTAGCTGACACTGAAACACCTGGGACTACAGATAGTAGTTGAATGGAAGAGCAACTCCCCTCGGAGACTCTGGTACGGATTCCTACTGGATGCTTGGTGGAGCTCGGGACACTCGGGGCACTTCAGGGCTTGAGCTGTCCAGCAAGCTTGCCTTTGGGCGACAGTGGTCCACTCAGTTCTGTGGAAACTTCAGTAGCGTGGACCCTGAGGTTCAGCTGCCTCTGGATCCAGGCTGGGTTAGATACCTAGTGTTCCTTTTCTCACCTAGGAATGAGATCAGAACTGATGTCCAACTCCTGGAGTGTGGGGATAATTGAATATGTCAGTGTGTATACGTGCAGAGGTGTGTCTGGCCCAGGGTGAGCGATCTCTATTTGTATCTCTATTAGTCTCATATTCTCTCCTCTAAGCAAATATTTTATGATGATACAGTCTCAGAATAAATGTCAAGATTTCCTTAAAAAAAAAGAGAGAAAAAGTGGACTTTCTCATTAAAATGATGAGGAAGCAACATGATACACATAAACATCTGATTCCCTAGTTATAAAATACTAATGTAATGCAGGATGATAAATTATATTTATTTCTCATATGTGTATATCACACTCCTTGGCACCCAAACATTGTTTAATAATCTCTACAGAATTAAGAGATTAGGCAAAGCATGGTGGCATATGCCTATAATCCAAGCATTCAGGAAGCTGAGGCAGGAAGATTGCCATGAGTTTGAGGTCAGTCTTTGGCTACATAGTGGATTCAAGGTCAGTTTGAACTACATAGTGAGAGTCTGTCTCAAAAAAAAAAAATAGAATTAAGACATTAGAGTCTCATACAGGTGTTCTGTGATAGAAGCAAGACACAGAACAAATGACCTTTGAGCTCAACATTTAAAACAAAAATCTGCCATTGTCTTTTACTTATTTTAAATTCTCATCACATGGCAGTAATCTAATATATCTACATTTATCTCAAATTTCATACTCACCTCAAAAAGAAAGACTATAACTCTGTTTCCTTAAGTCTATCTTAAATTTAAATGTTTTATTCTTACTCATCTACATTTGTTTCAATTGTCTTAAAACAGTTCCTTCTCAGGTTTCCCAGCTGTTTCCCTTTGTCCTCCTTCCCCTACACTTTTTAATGTCTCAGAGACAAAGAATATAACGCACCAGGATGAAGCCTGGAACAAGTGACTTTAAGTACTTAAAATTTCTTAAAGCAAGGGGGCTCAACATTAAAAGATTCATATCCAGAAACAAACAAGCAGACCATCTCACCTTAAATCCTCCGTTAAGATGTGGCCCTTGCCATAGTTCTAGGTGACAACCCCAGTGGCCAGCAGGCAACTCTGCAGGAGAGGCCAGCTCTGCCAGGGCCTTTCCCAGGGCCCTGCCTGGACAGTGTCCACGGTGCTCTGGCCTGCCTGTGTTGTGCATAATGATGAAGATGGAGATTTCCAAGCTGATTTGAATTGTTAGGTATTTCTTAGGTTAAAAAAGATTGCAATACATATATGTACCAATCCCCAAGGTTGAATGTAATTATTATGTGTTGCAAACTATTAAGTAATAAAAGAAATTTTTTAAAAATACAAAAAAAGAAAATATCCAGTCATGGTGGCACAAGCCTATAATCCCAGCACTTGGGAGGCTGAAACAGGAGGATTGCTGTGAGTTTAGGGCCAGCCTAAACTACATAGTGAAATCCTGTCTTAAAAATAAAAATCATTTTAAAAAGAACATTGCAATGCAGATTTTTTTTTTTGCTTGCACTATTTTGAACCACTGTGAGATCATGTGCTTTATATTTTAAATACTTATAATATTTTTAAATACTTTCAGTTTACTCACTTTTTTGGGGTTTTTTTTTTGGTACCGGGAAATTGAACTCACGACCTAGTGCTTGCAAGGCAGGCGCTTTTGCTGCTAAATTAAATCCCCAGCACTTCTCACTTCTAAACAGTAGCTTATTTTTTTTCAGTGTGCACGTGTACTGCTAGTTTAATGCTCCAGATCAAATGCCATTTGTCTCAAGAAATTTTTCTAATTGTCCCATGAGGAATGCGATATTCCCCCCAGTGACTTGCCAAAGGAGATAATAACTGTACTCTTAAATTCTGCCACTCTTAGGCTCACATCTTCTTTGGTTTGTAGGTTTCATGTTTTTACACATATCTCCTGTTCCCAACGAGAATGAATCATTTTTAGTCAGATTTATTTGACTTTCATTGAGCTCATCGTTCTCTATATAAGAAAGACTCAACACCTATTAGTTAAGTAAATAAAAGCTGCTGTGGATATCACAAACTAGCAACAACATTCATTATATTTTACAACTGAAGCCAATCCTTGGAGATAATTTGATCCCTCAA
>PVJX010010452.1:0-56965 GCA_004027295.1 Dolichotis patagonum
ACTGCAATATTGAAGAAACTAATTTAGTTACAGCAGTAAATATTATAAGACATTTTTCTTCTTGTTTTACAATAAATTACAACTGGAGTAAAGGAATTGGTTCTGTTGTGGTTCAATATCATTTGCCAAGGAGAAAAGCATCTGTCTCAAAGTCATGAATTTTATTTACATGTTCAAGATTTTAAGTCCTAGTAATGTTCAGTTTAACCCCTTAATTTGGAGGGATTTTTCCCCTTCTGTGTATGTTAAGATGACAGGGAGAGACCATAAATGGTATTTGGAACAGCAAAGCAATTTTTACTTATCATTCCTAAGATCTAAAAAGAATAAAGGACACATCTCCTGATAACAGAGGGAACTACTGCAATTAATGTAAACAGGAGGAGAATCACAGCTTTCATGCTCTGTATTCAAATACCTTCCCTTCTGGGTCTAGAATCATAAAACGTGTGCTTCTTTTTCACACTGCCAGATCTGCACACAGCTTCATTCCTTGTCTGACCAGTTTTACTGAGTACCTGCTACCTAGGAAATAGGAGCGTAAGTAAATCCATACAGCAAGCTGCCCACCTAGAACTCACATCAGAGTCTGGCAAAATTCTAGCTTTTGGTGGAAAAAGACTAAGACAGAGACAGTGCTAAAGGTCAGCTTTGCCAGGGAGATCTGACAGGTACTGCCAGTGAGGGAGGCAAGGGCTGATGCAGCAGGTTGCCAAAATCACTGCGTTAACAGGTGTGTCTCAGAGAGGTCAGGTAAGGCTGGGACAAGGCCCAGAATCTACAGTTTTCAAAGAAACTGAGCAAGAATTCAGCAACCAACAGGCAACACTGTTGGATATCCTGAGGGAGAAACTCTGTCCTCTGCCTTGCTCCTTGCAGCTATGTGTGGGCAGCCCCGCAGGAGCTTGCAGAAGTCTCCATAAGCACCATAGTCCCGAGGCCTGCAGGTGTTCCAGACCAGTGCCAGGGCAAGCTGTGGGCTCTGGGCAGCCGGGGTGGGGGGGACATGTTCAGGCAAGGCAGGAGCACCCAGAGCCCAGCTAAGTCACAACCCCTCCTTCTGCTCACAAGGAGTCTAAGCAACACAACTAAGGACAGCAGATCTTGGAATCAGTGGAAATGCTCGCATCCTCACAATGCTACGGTTGTCTGAAAAATTCTTGGAAAAAATTCAGTGTCTTTTTTAGGATGCCATGTGAGTACACGGTGGATAATAATGCTTCAATTGAATAAAACAGATGATGTACTTTATTAGAAAATATGTTGCTAGAGACAGAAGTAACCAAAAAGACAGAATGACTGAGTAGCAAAACACATTTGAATACTTCTGGGATGCCGATGCCTGAGTTGAAAGGCGGGAAGAATGATTACAAACGTGACTTTCTGTTCCTTCACCGAGACTGGGATGAGCTGCGTGTGCATCTGGCCCCGAGTTTTACTGCAGGCCTGCTTCACCACAGCAGCAGAAGGGCTGGATAGCTGAGACCCAGGAGCTGTGCAGAGCAGCAGATGAATTTGGCTACAACTCAGGTACAATTCACAGCCCACAAATCAGCCCACTTCCCTGTGCACTTTTGTTCAAGGTCAGGATCACACTCTGAAAAGCCTCTCATGCATGAATCCAGCAGGCAAACACTATTGTGGTAAAGACGCTCTGTCAGGGGCACCTCTGGGGTTATGGGCATTGCTTGAGGTAAGGGTTTCCCAGAGCCATGCAAGGGCTCTTGCCCACCACTAAGTCTGCTGCCTTGAAGCTCAGCAGTTTTGCCATTGGGTGACATGTGTGGCTTCGCCTGTACTTTCTGCTGCCAAGTCAATTTCTCATCACAAACCACAGCTTCCATCATCGTAGTTAGAGCTGGTGAGCTGTCTCAACACTTCAGTCCCCACTCCGGTGACTGTAGCCTTCCTTTCAGAGCACGCATTCAGAAGATGCTATGTGAGCATGCTCAGAAAATGGGCACTGGCCGCTTATAACAAACTGCAGAGCACCATGAACCATTCCCTAGTACTCTAAACTTGGACATGTGACACAGGGCTCAAAAATCTGCACCAAAACAAGCAACTAGTTATTCTTATGCAGGTCAAAGATGAGATGGTGAAAATCAGTGAGTAAAGAGGTGGATATAATGACAGGGTTTTTGCATATATTTTAAACTAAACACAGAAAATGCAAGAACACCATAAATTGAACGCTACAGAAGTACTGGTGTGGACTTGTTCTAGCACTGCTGGTTATACCTGAAATATAGATGCGTAGAAATTTACTATTCATGTTTCTCAAACTAGCCATAAGAAGTTGCAAATATTTTACGCAAATTTTGATCCACAAATAAATTCAATACCAAATAAACTCAACACCTTATGCATGATTGGTAGGGGCTGAGGGGGCTTCAACACTGTGCTGTATGACCTGACCTGACATTTTCCCATTTGGGCTCACAACCCATCATCTTATACTTGCACTTTACTTTAGCAGCAGTAATGCTACTAGATTTATGCACCAGGCAATATGCCCTGCATAATGCACTACTTGATTTATTTACAACTGATTTTAAAGCTACTGATGCCAAATTTAATGAATAAACCACTTTACTTGTCATCTCTGTAATTTTAATCCTTCTTCTGAGCCCAAATTTATTTTGTACTTCTATAGATGTTGTCTACCTTTTTTTCTCTATACCACTACCATCAAAAGATTATTTGAAATGTAAAATATCATGGATCTGCCACAACTAAAGGCAGAGAAGACAAGAGATAAGTAAAGGGGAAAATGAAAAAGAGGAGGAATGGAAGAAGAAGTCAAAGAAAAGGAAAACGATGTCTTCTGAGCAGTCCTTTCCAGGAAACATTTGCTACACTTCTGCATGCACGTCTGCAATGCTCAGCAAACCTTGTCCCAACTATCTCCTCCTTTCTCTTCCACTTGCCCAGTGATACAAAGTCCACTCTGTCTTTCCCCATCCCAGTGATCTAATCCAGGGGATCCCAAGAGGCTCAAAGAGATTCAGCAGGTATCTCAGATATACCCAGGGCCCTGCACTCCATTCTAGTGGTAGTGAATCCCTGCAGTGTGCATTCAGAGGACAGCTTGGAACATGGAAATACTTCCCTGTGGGACTGACCATGGTCTACACTCAGGGCCTGAGTGATGAAAGTGACCTTGTATCTCCCCAGAAATATCTCCAAAGAACCAGATGCTGGTAGATATGAAAAAATGGCTCATCTAAATTGCTGAACTGAGTCACTAACCTAGAGTCTTCCAAGTACATGATGTGCCATTCAGTATTAGGCTATAATAGAATCCACATAAAGGCAGCATTCTCTGTCTGCTTTCCATGGAGGAGTTTTTTTTAAAGGACAATGCAAAAATGGAAGGTGAACATATCTAGCAACGACTTGGCTTACTGAATGGAAAATGTTACAGTATTGCCACTCAAATGTTACTACCAGTAGATTGCTCCAAAGCAAGCCATCATCCAGGGAAGACAAAGGAGAGTTACCTATGAAGTGTGAAAGTTTCTCTGTATTTTGGGGATACATCTTGGAAAGCTCAGAAAGCCATTCTGCTGGGAGGTAAATAGAAAGAACATGTGGCCATACCAAGACAGAGTGAGGCTACCAAAAGACCCAGGTGTGAGCAGGTATCTGACCAGGTATATGAGCTGCAAGCTCAGCTGACTTGGCTTCTGCGCTGTGTTCCTCCAGGCCTTGCCCTACCTTCAAAAGGGACCTGAAGTAAGAACAATTCTGAAATACATGGCAAGTAGGCCCAATACAGTAGGACTGCTATTTAATTCCACAATTTTACTTGTTGGCGTATACCTAAAATATTTTAAATGGTTAAGATGTAAATTTCACACTCTGTATATGTGACCACAAGTGTAGGGGGGCAGTAAAAAAAGAAATGCCAACAGATGCTGAGATGAGCTTTGTCACACTTCCTCTTCACTGACTGGCGTCAGAAGCCAGAACTGCCCTCAGCCTCCCGAGATCTTGCGGAAGTCAGCAGGAAGCCAGGAATCCTCACTGGTAGGATGAGGCAGAAGAGCCTGGTGATGAAGATCAGAGCTAACAAAGTCAGCCAGTCCTCTTTCTGCAGCTCCACCACCTCACCACACTGTCCGGGCAAGTTACTCAGCTGCAGCAGAATCCTGATGGGAACAATCACTTATTCCACATAGGATTGACTACTGGGTGACCAATAAAGACACTGTGTGAAATGTTACTATTCACACCATGACAAACGAGAGAGGGAAATAGGAGAAAGAGAGGGGGAATTTTTATGCATAAACAGTCTCCTGGAGGGTTTTAGAGAAATGAACAATGGTAGGTTTTTTTCTTTGGGAGATAGTGACTCAATGGGATGGCTGAGAGGAAATGTTTACTAATCTTTTACAATTTTTAGGGGCTGGGGATTTAGCTCAGAGGCATAAGGGCCTGCCTTGCAGGCGCACAGTCATGAGTTCAATCCCCCATACAAATAAAAATAAACTAATCTTTTACAATTTTAAATTCAAAACATACTAATATAGTAACTGTTAAAATATCACTGTTAAAGGACACAATATATTGTGTATCTGTCAATGTTTATTAATTATTATAATAATAACTAGCCTTGCAACTGTTATCCTTTCACCTAAGTTACTGAGCCTGGCAGCATGCCTAGGTTTATCTAACAAAAAGTCACATCCCTGAGAGGAGCCCAGAAATCTTTCCAGAATCTAAGATTCAAGGCTTACCACAGAATTCTCAAGACATTAACCAGATATAAAGTTCTGTAATGCTAAGGCACTGTTACGCTTTATATTTAGATGTCTCCCAAGAGCCTCAAGGCCTCATAGGTAGGGCTTCTGGAAAGTGATGGATTATGAGGGGTCATAGTTGGCTTGCTAGTAGGAGGTGGTGTCTGGTAGGAAGAGGTCAGTCACTGGACGCATGACCCAGAAGGGTTTCTCTCCCTTCCTGGTCTCTTGTCCTTGTTTTCTCTGCTCCTGGCTGCCATGCCTTGAGCAACTATTCTACGAGATCCCTTTGTGCCATGCCACTCTGCCTAAAACCAATAAATTATGGACTGAAACCTCTACAGGCAGTATGCCAAAATAAACCTCTCTGCCTTAAATTGTAGATGTTGGGTGTCCTGTCTCATCAAAGAGAAAAACAACTATGATAGGCAAGAAACCACTACACTCAAAGTTGAAATCTAATCAAGACAATATGGACACCAACCAAATGAAACAAAAGTTCAGGACAAGTGGACCGGGGCTATGACAGAAAAGAAGGAAAGGGAATGGAACAGGGTAAAAGAGAAAAGCAGGAAATATTCCTAAACGACTCAAGCATGGGCATTACCTCTTTTCCCTATTTTCTCACCCAGGTCACCCACAGTCCTTTACCCAACACGCCTTCTGGTTAAACACTGTGCATCTAGCTGGAGCCACAAACAACATGGTTCTGTACAGATGAAGATAAGACAGTCTCTGACCACGAGGCCAAGTCACAGGGTCCAGTCCCTGGGAAAAGAGGTCCCACAGAGGCAGCCACAGGTGAAAAGGGCAGACCCCTGCCCACAGTGCTGACATACTGGAGTGTGCTTTAGCGGCCCAGCTCTGAACAATCCCATAAGCTCTGCAGAGAACGAGACCCGCTGATTAAAGGCGTTCTTTCCATGCCTTTGATTTCAGATCCTGCCAACATCCATTATCTGTCTCTGTGTTACTGCCAGCACAGAAAGGCTCAAAAGTTACTGAACAGCATCACAATCACAACCCAGAGGGCAACATGAGCCAGACATCTGCTTGCAGCATATTCTTATGTACTACACAGACTGTCTTGTTGGGCAGTAAGTTACTTAAGCAAATCTCCATTTTTATATCTTACCCGGTGCAGAAACAATTGGTTCCACTTGGGTGCACAGGAAAATAGAGAAAAGAAGAGACACATTGTGGTGTTAGCGTTGGGAGCACACAGCTCGGGAGAATTGATCAATGCAGATACTACTGGATGCAAAGGTCCTTCCGCACAGCCACGTTGTAACTCACAGTGGTTTTCAGCCCATATACCATGCTAACCTATTACTAATTCTCAAAGATTTATTTAATTATGTAGGATCAAGCCTTTCAAAAAATAATTAATTACAAAAGCTGCTTAATATTCAGAGGTGTCACGAAAGCAGATAACTGGCATTCTCTGTTGGTGGTTTAATTAGACAAGAAGATGCAAAAAGCTGTCACTTGAGGGTGGGTGGCTGCAGGGAGGGAAGCACCACCAGTTGGCCATCTGTACCAGACAAAAGCATGGCTCTTCAGCTGGTCTCCTTTCGAGAAAGCCTCCCACATTCACCATCACATCCACCAGCAATTCCTTTCTGCAATGTGTGGCTGGAAGGCGGAAGATACGCATGAACCACAATTTCTAATTTGATGTTTCAGGAATGTGGGAGGTTGGGGGAAGCAATTAAACACTTATTGCCTCAGTTTCTCTATCAGAATAATACAATTCATAAACGCCATCCGTCCATCTGTCTCCCAAAGCAACAGCTGCTGAGCATTTTCTTTACAAATGGCCAGGAACATGCCAAATAACAAAACTGGCCCCTCTTACACACTTTGATATAAATATGCTGGCAAGAAACAGAAAGCTTCTTCATTTTACTGAACAATCAATTCCTGATTATTTCGGTGTCAGTTTTCCAAGTTGTATATTTTCTCTGCCACTCTCCTTCCGCCTATTTTAAAAGTCACCCTTGACCATCTGCCTTCTGGATTATTCTCCTTTCCTTAGTGTCTTCACTGGACAAGGCCGTCTGCCACTCACTAGATATATGCTCATATTTAATCCTTACAACTCAGAGACATGAGAATTCTCACTGTTACTCTTTCTGTCTTACAGATGAAGAAACTCAAGTTTAGAGAGTTTGAGTGACTTAATCAATGGCCTAAAATTAAGTGGCAAAATTGAAATTAAAACTCAACTCACTTTGACTCCAAATCCCATGAGATTATTTCCACTCTTCTGGCATTGGAGTAGTAAACATTACACACACAAACTTCATGGTCAGGATTTCTGCCATTTGGCAATCAATACAAGACATAGAAACACTAGACATTACCTAAGAAAGAAAAGGTTCTATAAATGTAATAAAGTATATTGACTTGGCTTCTGGAACAGAAAAAAAAAGACAAGGAAAACTAATAAAGTTTGATTTAGTTTTTTAAATCACTTAAGGAATTCTTGCTACCAGCACCCAAAACTCTAAATAGTAATGTATCTATGGCTAAAAGTTAGTAACTAATAAAAAGTTGATTAAAGTTTTTCTAAAAAGTTAGAAGTTGAAAATTATTTAGTCTGTATGCATCATTTTGACTATTTCTTTCATATGTGAGTTATTTTATGAGTTATTTCACAACTCATAAACCATTTATAGAGTCTAAATGAAAAAAAATTAGTTCTGTCTATTCACAATTTTCTTTACCTAAATAGTGCAGACAATTAAGGCTTAAGTGACACCCCCCAAAAGATTAATCTATGCTTTGAAAACGTTTTCACTTTTGGGGTTTGGTGTTGTTTTTTGTTTTGGGGGAGTTTTTTTGTTGTTGTTTGTGTTTGGTTTTTTCTGAGACAGGGTCTCATTAAGCAGTCCACCCCTACTTTCAGCAATCCTCTAGCCTCAGTTTCTCGAGTGTGAGAATTACAAGCATACACCACCATGCCCAGCACTTTTTATATATGACAAAAGAAATACAATAATATTGATAGTTACTTATTAAATATAAACTATATAATTTCCTTCTCTAAGCAAATTTTATTTTATATACTAAGTTCATTTCACACGTCATTCATCTGTGTGGAGTAAAATTAGATTTTGTTAAGTTTTAGGCCATAATTATTTTCCAGTAAAAACATACTTACAACAACAGAGGTCCAAAATGACATAATTTTTCCTATGAATAAACAAAGAAAATAAAATAAAATTCACATAAAAGTAAAGATACACTAAAGTGTCCTAGTTTAAGTATATAGGTAAGCTTCTCTTCCTCTTTTCTTACATTTCTGACCCATCTTCAGAATGCTCAGGTGGTTACATAATGGAGAATTTTATGATTTCTGGTTTCATTATACCTTTGAATAAATATTCAAATTTTTTTGATGGTAGGCTTAAATCTATGAACTGCAAGACAAAAACTGAAAGGAATCACTTAATGGCTCAGAACACTGAAATAAAATGAACCTATATATTAATTTTTTTCTTAATTCACAAAGCCTGTCAAAGCTTTGTACTAACAAAACTAAAAACTAGTATCTAGCCTCAAGTTTGACACATTTATATAATGTAATAGAGGAAAATATGGTCATCAAAAGAGTCTCTGGGTCAGGTATAAACATAGCTCGAGGCATATGTCCCATAGATTTCTAAAGACATGGTGCAGGGTCCATTCTATAGATGCTGACTTTGGTCTTTCTGTCTTATTTTCAAACAATGATAATGCTTAAATGACTAATCTTACATACTATTAGGGACTGATTAGAGGCCCAGCCCCAGAATTGGACTCTGCTTCAAGTAATATGAAATTCTTTTTGAATCTAAAGAGCTGAAGGAATTCAGGTTCTAGTTGGAAGTCTCCATGGAAAAAACCAACTCCTTAGTAGCCAGCAGTCCTCCTCCTGTACCCACAAGCAGCCAAAGTTAGAGACAGGTGTAGCCACATCTCTAGCCTCCCTCACTGTTGAATTAAGTGTGGTCACTATGCTTAACAGTTGATGTCAGGGGACATCTCTGAAAACAGAATAGCACTCCAGTCATTCAAGAGCCCTGCCGGCTGATGCTTAGAGTTGGATTTTGTTGGAAAGAAGATGAATTGAATAGGCCCCCTTCAATTCTGTGAACTGCTAAGTGTGTAGTCAGTGGACTAGGAAAGCTTGAGTGAAAATTATGAAAATTATCATTTAGTACTGATGAACCTTCCTAACCTTACAAAGAGCTTCTTGATCACTGTGATGACTGAATTCCATCTTCAAGATTTCAATAGCGTTGGTACCAAGACTTACTGGTCCTAGAGGGCCACAGAGAGGGAGAGGGGTGGGGGTGGGAATCACTGTTTGTAAATTTGTGAGAAAGAAATTTAGTGAATATGAGCATTTGTTTGTTCATTCTTTGAGGACCTCCTAACTCAAAAGAAATGAAAGCCACATTATATGTGTATAGGTCCAAAGAGCATCTCGACAGACTGAAGAACCTCCCAGGTGCTGTTGTGGACTGAACTGTCTATCTCCCAAACTGCTTATGTTGGAGTCCTGACCCTCAGTACCTCAGAAAGAAACCTTGTTTGGTAATAGGGTCTTTACAGAGTTCAATAAAATGAAGTCACTATGGTGGTCCTGCTCCACTATGACTGGCATCCTTATAAGAGCAAACCTGAATGCAGACACAGAAGGGAGACTATGCAACAACACAAGGCCCTCAGAAGAATCCAACATGCCAATACCTTGGTCTTTGCTGTTTGAGGTACCCAGTGTGCAGTACCCTAGAGCAACCCTAGAGGCTTTGAACACATTCTACTGTGGTCAAGAAAAACTAAAAGGACCATTTGCAAGTAAAAATCTCCAGCGCCCACATTTTTATCTTCTTATACAAAGTCATGAATATTAAAAAATGAAATTTGGTTACCTGATTAAATAACTCATACCTAGAAAAAACAAAGAATATAAAAAGTATGTTCCTCACTCCCCATACAGATGAATGGAAGAGCAGAATGATAGCATACACCCCTTTCCATGTCTCTCTTTTCCTGGGTCTCTGAGTGATGTTGAAAAACACACTGTGCTTAACATGTTGTTTGTTTTTAAACAAAGAAACATGTGATTACTATACATAAATTTTTAAATGTTGGTAAGCAAAGAGAAAAACAGAACTCCCTGTGACCCACAGGTAACAACTGTTAATGATATTTATTACTATATTTTTATTGTCAAAGTTTTCCATAAAACCATGAAGTCACCTTGTTTTACACAAATAAACAAGCTCATCATATGGATTACTCAATTATGCAGAAATATAAAGCTAGAGTTCAATAAGAAATGTGACTATACTTTAAACTTTGATAAGAGCACATCTTGCGTTGGGCGATTATCAAGAGAAAACAGTGGAGGAAACTTGGGGAGGAAGTGACACGTTCATGGTAAAGACTGCAGATGTGCTTGTCTCCAAATTCATCAGGTTACATACATCAAGTACATACAGCTTTTTGTGTGTCACTTGGATAAAACAGCTTTATAAAATAAAGAATTTGAACAAAAGCTATTACATACAAAGACTACATTTTATCAGACAAATGAGTTACATAAGAAGATCACATCTGAAGTGATATGCATTATTTTTACATTCATAACAATCACGTTAGGACTTATAAGTATTACTTCAATAACTAACCTTATATGTGAATAAAAGTTCACTCATTAAGGCAAATCCTGAAACACTTGGAGATCCTATTGACAACATAATCATTTCACTGATACACAGGCACAAAGGAGCACATACAACCACAGGAAATAACTAGGCTGTCCCTCAGAAAGGGGGAAAACAAAATAACTTCGAGAAAAAAATGAGAGACATCATTCAATATGATTAAAAGGGATTTAAACCAGGAAAAACAAAAGTAACTTGAAGGAAGAGAAATGAGTCATCAAATGTTCCATTCACTAAGAATGCTTGGGATATTAGAAAAAAATTTACAGAAAACTATATAAGAGCTACAGTTCAAAAAGGGAAAACAAATAGAACTATTGTCTACTCACCCTGTTTTGTGAAATAATTATGGTTTTTCAGGAATTTCTGAATCAGTCTCTCATCTACCTCTGCTTCTAGAAGCCTGGTGTAGCACTCTGGTTTGAAACTAGGTAAATCTGATGCATTTGGCAAGTAAATCTTTATTAAAGCATATATTTTAAGCTTCCTTATACATTTTCTATTCTATTTTGATGAGAAAATAAATTGAAACTATACTTTGAGGGTGGTTCCACTACCTACCAAAATTTTGCATGCACATGCCTTATTTTGCAGGAAATCACATTGGAGAATTTCACCCACAAAGTTCTTGAACAATATACATGAATGAACATTACAAAATGTTTTCTTAGAATAAAAGTTTAAAAACCAAATGAGCCTCTAAAATTATTTGGTAAAATAAACCACTATATGTTTATACAGCATTTTACTATATACAATAAATAGTGGCTGGTCTATACACAGTGATATAAAAAGAGATCCTAAATTTGATGTTAATCAACAAAACAAGATATAGAATATCACTTTCAGTATTTTCCTAAAAGGAGAGTATTTTAAAGGCTATGCTATATTTTTTAATATGCATAAAAGTTTTTCAAAAGGGTATATAAGGGGCTGGGGATTTAGCTCAGTGGCATAAGCGCCTGCCATGCAAGTACGCGGTCTTGAGTTCAATCCCTGGTACCAATTAAAAAATAAATTAATTAATTAATTAATTAAAGGGTATATAAGCAATTTACATTAAAAGTAGTTAACTCAAGTTAGGAACATGGGCACACACCTATAATCCCAGCATTTGGGAGGCTGAGGCAGGAGGATCACAAGCTGAAGGATAGCTGGGCTACACAGGAAGTTCAAAATCAGCCTAGAATACATAGCAAGGCCCTGTCTCAACAATAACAAACAACAAAAATAGTTAACTGTAGATGTAGATTGTAGTATTGGAAGGCTTCTGTGTGATTTTGATCCTTTCAGTTTTGTACATAAAAATTTACATCCAGTTGAAAATTTTAACACTCCTGTAGTGTTTGTCTGACAATTCCTAATTATTCTCTCACCTTGTCTAGATTTTACATGACAAGACTGATTATGCCTCCAATCTCATCGCTGATTATGTCATTACCTAGGTAGAGTGTTCTTACAGAAATATGAGTTTTATGAAATTAACCAACTCTTATGGTGAAAATGTTCCAAAATATCAATACAGGCTATATTGTACATGAAGAAAAACTGAAGCCAATGGTAGTGGAATAGGGAATTTCAGACAACTCACTTCGATTTAACTAAAAATTCAAGAAAATCTTTATTGCAAGAAATCCATATTGTATCTATAATACAAAAGGAAATTTCTTGTAAATCAGTAAAAGCCCTACTATTTGAATGTATTGTCTTTTGGAATAAAAATATATTCATACATTTCATATGTAATTTTTAAATGATAAATAGAATCTAGTCGCACAAAAGAAAATTTGGACCTTTCTAAAATGTTTAAGTCCAGTGATCTGGTATCTTACCTTTTTTGAGGGCGAGAGACAGAATTAGAGGGAAAAAAAAAAAGAGGGAAGAAAAGAAAGTGAAAAGGGGGGACTGGAAGGGCAGGAGAGGAGAGGGCAGGGGAAAGAACAGCACCTCCCACTGCCTGCTCGGCACTTGCTGAGAGAGTGGCTGAGAGTCACTTTCTCAAGGCATCTGAGCCCTTGTTACAGTGTCCTCCTGAGATGATAGTTGCTGTATTTCTTGTCCATTTACTTTTGAAACTAGCAGGTGGGACCATCAAAAGATGTTCCCACAAAACACACGAGAGCAAAATGTCCTCTTCCTTGCCTCCACCATACAGCAGAAGCCCTATTACCCCCTGATGATCAGGATCTTCACTAGAATGACACTTTTCCTCACCCACTATGATTTAAAAAGAAATTTAATGAATGGTTGTATCAGACAGTCCAATTTTTTGAAGCTAATAATCTAATAATTAAAATGTCATTGAACTTGTAGTCTCACTATAAATAGGCAGAATAAGCAGTCATACCAATGGAATAAGAAGTTGGTATTAAAGACCAGAAATACAAACAAATATAATTTTGGCAGTAGTAGGGTCTCAACATGGGGCTTTCACAGTGAGCTACAGACCGGCCCTTTTTTATTTTTTCTTTTGAGAAAGGGTTTTTGCTAAGTGACTTTCCTAGGCTGACTTCAAACTCACTATCCTGGCCTAGCCTCCCCAAGTGCCAGAATTACAGGGTGTATTACCATGCCCTGCTCTAAAAATTACTTGATACAGGATAAAAAGAACATTTTAAATCAATGGATAAAGGATATTATATATGTCAGAAGAATGTCTGTTTGGGAAAAATTAACTTTTATCTAGCGCTAATATTGAACAAGAACTACAAAACTGGTCTACTCAGTTTTTATGCCTGGCATTAACTCTGGTCAGCACTCACCACATGCTGTCTGTTAAATACTTTGAACATCTGTGACAATGAAAGAAATTCCTAAAGGAACTGTGTAAATGTTAAGAATGAAACTTAAAAGCATGAGAAAATATAATTGAATATTTACATAATATTGGAGTGTCAAAGGATTTTTCTAAGGAAGCACAAGCACTTTTAAGGATTGAAATTTTGTTTTACAAAAAAAACTTTTAAACTCTTTAGGATAAAAACTGTAAAATATAAAATGAAAAAGACAATTTGAAAAATATTGCGAACATACAGAAAAGATCAGTGAGTTATCTTTAACATATAAAGAGCTACTATAAATCAATTTTAAAGAAGTCTAACAATCCAGTAGAAAAATGGGTTTACGGTGTGATTTCATTAGGAGAATAAATATAAAAACATGATCATATATACATAAACGCTCATCCTCTCTGGTACTCAATGAAAATCATGTTAAGACAAATGTAATCCATCAGATTAGTGAAGTATTTTTTAAGTATGGTAAGATCCAAAGTTCGTGAGAGTTCAGAGAATCAAGAACTCACCCGCACAGCTGGTAGGTGATTAAGTGGCCTAATCCCTCTGAAGTCAATTTAGAGGTATACACCTTAATATTTTCTCAAAGTACATTTTAGGCACTGAAAATTCCCTTCTGGGAATTTATCCGAGGTTAGTGTTTTTTGAAGAACACATGTACCAGAGTCCAATCAGCTCTCTGTACCCAAGAGGTCCACATCCACAGATTCAACCAACTGTGGACTGAAAATTGGTTTTAAAAAAAAAGTATCTGTACTCAATATGTACGGCCTTTTTTCTTGTTTTTATTTCCAAACAATAGAGTAGAACTACCACTTACATAGCATTCACATGTTATTAGCTGTTGTAAGTAATTTAGAGGTGATTTAAAGTATACAAGAGGAAGTGCATGGGTTTTATGCAAAAAAAAAACACACCACTTTAAGGAAGGGACTCAGGATGTGCAGATATTGGTGTCTGCAGGAGGCCTCCGATAGCACGGGATGCCTGCTCTATCTCAGCACTGTTCGTTATCTCAAAAACTGCAACCAACTAACATTCTAATAAAGGAGGGCGAACTAAACAAATGTATTTTACCTATGTAAAAATGTGTAAATATCTTTTCATTTTTTATTCATTGTTTATTAATTGGGTAATTGGGTATAGTTTTAAATTTTTTGCATAAAAATAAAACTTTAATTGAGTCTTTTCTAAAGGCAAAATTTCTTTCAAATAAGGTTTACAGAGCAGCAGTGCATCTAACTAATTTAAGTTTCTGTTTTTGCAAGATTCCTATGAGCTAAGATTTTACTATAAATAAAAATATACTCAGTAAGTCATTAATATCTGTCGAGAAAATCAAATCCTGCAGCTGCAAGCACAGTGAGACTTCACAGCTCAGAGGTTTGGAAATGGGACGTGAAGACCTCTGTCAGCAGCAAGCCCCACGTGCCCACCCTGGCTGAGGAAGACTCAGCCACATCCGTGCAGAGCAGCAGACTTTGCTTTGAAGCAGATCCTGTTAAACTGGAAACATCGGTCTCATACGGAGACTGTACCTCTGCAAGATTTGGGCAGGGAGAGAGAGCAGACATTTTTCTTATTCGTCTAGCAGCACTGGCCGATAGGTGAGAGCATTTCCTAGATGTGTTTTTGCAGTGCCCTCTTAGTTTCCCTGTCATTTAAACCCCCAGAGCTGAAAGAAGCTGCGACACCACCAGCCACCTTTCCTCACATTGGCCAGTCTGATGGCAGCAGCTCTGGCTCTTTTAGTGCCAGTGAACCTGGAGCTAGGTGCAGTCTCTGTGGTTTCTACTTTCTCAGCCTTACCCATGGTTGTGCAAGCATTTCAGTCCCTTTACATTCAAGATGCCACAGGGATCTGGGGGTGGTGACAGATGCCTGTAATCCCAGCACTCTGGGAGGCTGAGGCAAAAGAATTACAAGTTTGAGCTCAGTCTAGGCAATTTAGAGACTTAGTGAGACCCTGACTCAAAATAAAAAATTAAAAAGGGCTGGGGATATAGCTCAGTACAAAGGTCTAGGGTTCAATCCTTAGTATCATAAGAAAAAGAAAGAAAGAAAGAAAGAAAGAAAGAAAGAAAGAAAGAAAGAAAGAAAGAAAGAAAGAAAGAAAGAAAGAAAGAGGAATAAAGGAAAGAAGGAAGGAAGGAAGGGAGGGAGGGAGGAAGGAAGGAAGGAAGGAAGGAAGGAAGGAAGGAAGGGAGGGAGGGAGGGAGGAAGGAAGGAAGGAAGGAAGGAAGGAAGGAAGGAAGGAAGGAAAAGAAACTTACAGTGGTTTTGTCTAACTGATCCAGCCTAGCTACAGCCTAAGAGACCAATGCTGTTTCTGCACTAACCACAGCTATCACAGTGTTAAAAAGAAATGGGTGATCTCAGAATTTCCTTTAAAATGCCTTCAGAGATTACTTTTTAAGAGGCTTCTTCATAATTCTCAAATTAGTTTGGAAAGGATTTGGGACAAAGAGGGTCCTAGCAAGTCACTCACTGCGAAGGGAAGTGGACACACAGTAGAAACAGATTTTGTTAAACATATCAAGCCTGGAAGCACAATGCCTGTTAGGTTGGAAAAGAGCCCTGCAGGCCTCTTTCAAGGAGCAATATCCAGTCAAAATCGATACAATCCTTTGAGGTAGCTGAACTATCTACACAAAGAGCCATGTCAAAAATTCTGCTTCCTTTTGCTGTGTTCAATTTTATGCTTTCCCCCTACTTCATGGGCCTTTGCCAAAACATGTGTGTGTGCTCTGGTCACCTCAGAAACCTTCCCCCATATTCCCTTTCCACCTAGTCACCCTAATTTCTTAACATTTATTTAAATGTTCTAAGTAATATAGGGATAGAACAACCAAAACCCCATCCATCCGAGTTTGTCAGTGAAGAATATATGCCATACATATTGGTTCTCCGATAAAGTAAAATGATAATGTTTTAAATTCCAAGTACTTTGATGAATATCTAAAGTGTATTAAACCCTCAATTCTTTTTTTTTTTCTTTTTTGTACCAGGGATCAAACTCAGGACCTCATGTTCACCAGGTAGATTCTTATGCTGTGGGGATAAATCCCGGACCCAAATCCTCAATTCTTAAAGAAAACATCTGAAACAACAGCACATTGCTGAAAAAGAGCAATCAACTTACTCTCAGGAGACCTGAATTTACGTCTAAACCCTGCTGTATTAGTCAGCTTTCCCGTTGCTGAGACACAATACCCAATGCCTATAACATAAAGGAGGAATTTAATTTGCTTTCGGTTTCGGTCCATAATCTTCTGGGTCCAAGGCATATCACTGTAAAAGGTCCTGGAGGAGCAAAGCTGTTTGATTCAGGGTAGCCAGAAAGCAGAGCAGGGCAATAGTACCAGAGAGGAAGGGATGAGGGACCAGATATAGGCCCAAGGTCACACCTCCATGATCCAGCTATACTACCCAAAGTGCTCCACCAATCTTCCAGGACCAATTCCAAGGTCAATCAAGTTGAAACTCCACCCTAACCACCACATCTGCCCCTGTGTTACCTTGATGCAGAAATTCAGCTTCTTAGAAACCCCATTTTCTCCACGTGAAATGGGACAATAGTGATAGAAGAGGCCCTCTGCACCCCGTGGGGCAGAGGTTCTCAGACTAGCACACTGTGAGTTCTAAGAAAGGCAGACTTGGAGTCCCCTCCAAGGCCTACCAAGTCAGCAACTTGAGGAGGCTGGGGAAGCAGCAATCTGCTCTACCAAACCCTCCTGGGACTCTGGTACATGCTGCCTGTTGCAGGGATTTAATAGAATGACATAACAAAAAAGTATGTAAACATGACTTAGGAGCACCTTGCACGTCAATTCTGCTATTAAGTGCAGTTCTGTTCTCAAAGGTGTCTGCAGCCCTCATGGTTAACTTCAAAACTAAGGGGTCTAATATCACTGGATAAAGGAAGGAAGTTTTCAAAAGAAATAATTCTGCTTCCAAGAGCTCTTCTGTCCCCTCCCTCCGCTAGCAGCTGTCATTTCTACCGAGGTCAGTGAATCCTGCTGCAGCTATCTGCAGTGTTACATAGCTGTTCTGAGTGCTGCCTGAGGGCAATTCCATCTTTCCTGCACAGGAAAGTCTTGCACCGTGCTCAGTTACCAGCATCTCTTGTGATCGTCTTCTAATTTATGTCCTGAGTGACTGAGGGTGTTGTCAGTCTGACCTCTGGATGAGGTGGTTTCACAGCATAATAACATCAAAATGTCTCACATATAGAAATATTGGTGTCCCTGTAGCACCAAAGTGGTGCCTGTTACCTAGAAAGTGTGCAAGAATTCTAGTCATTGTGCTGGCGATTTAGCTTAGTGGCACAAGTGCCTGCCTGGCATGCGCAAGGTCATGAGTTTGATCCCCAGTACCAAAAAAAAAAGTTTTTAGTCAAATAAATGAACCTGTGAATCTTTGTGTGTGTCTTACAGAAGTGTGTATCTGCACACAATATAGTTCTGCTTTAATTTCTGTTACTCCTGTAGACTGCCAGCAGACGAAAGGGTGTGGTTTTATCAACGTACATCCATAAACATTTCTGGGAAAACAATGCCAAGGGTGAGCACTGATGGGAAGTTGTTAGCTTTGTCCTCCCTGGGAAGGGGCACCCCTGTGCACATGAGTGCTAAGAGGAGAAGTACTCTGATGCTTTTAGTGAAGGACACAAATTAAGGTGCTGCTCTTATGGATATAGTTCTCTCCTGGTTGGGTGCAACAGCTTTGCTTGTAGGACATGGATCCTCTTAGCTCTGGGCATGGAGCTTCTTCAGCCTTCCCCACAGAGCTCCTTTAAGGATCTGCTCCCTGGCTAAGTCCCAGGGATCCACGCCATCTTCAGAAGTTGCCACCGCACCTAAAGCTCTATGAGCATAACTACCTCCCAGTAGTGATGCTGGCTACTTGCCTCTGACCATGGTTTACCTTCTGCCCCACCACCTGCTTGGCTTCCACAGCGTCCAACAGGGGTTTTTCATCCTCACAAGCACATGGCTCTTCTTGGCCCACCTGCCACACCACTAAATTTCATCCCCTGTTCTCCAACAAAGGTTCTGAAAATTCTTGATGCCTGCCTCCGTTTCTCCATGTAGCCTTCATGGATGAATTGGCACACCCATCCCTGGCCCCCTCAAATTGACCAGTGAGCCAGGCTTATGTCCCAGAGCATAGCCAGGCCTAACCTCCAGGATAAGCTACTTACTTTTAAGTCTTGTCTTGTAATACACAGTAGGCAGTTGGTGCTCAATCAATGTTGCTGCATGCATGAAATTTTAAAAGTTTACAATACAGATTCTCAGCTCATAGAAATTTGCTCAGGGAAATCAACTCAACCTTGTCTTGAAATAGTGATGCAATCAGCAGAAATTTCTACTACATCAATCATGAGGGTTCACAGCAAGTAGTCAGTGAACCAAGTAAAGCGACCTTCACACCCTCCTACTCCTGCCCCATTCCATTTTCTTGTTAGTTTCAGCTGATTGATGGCTTCCAGGAAAGATGATCTATCACTGTTCAGATGAGCAAAGCTTCTGCCATGACTTGCAAGTTATTTTAGCATTTTGTAAAAAATAAGACAAAATATGAAGTCTAAAATAAATGCCAATCCATGGGAAAAAGAAGAGATAAAAATGGGCACACCGCAATGCAATTAACATGCATGGAAAATGAAGCAATTTACTTTTTAAAAATATGTGTAGCATGGAAGATGCTTCCATTACAAACACATCAGAAGCCCATGATACTGCTTGCAATTTTATACTGGATATGGCAACTAGAAAATTTCAGTGCCCAAGACAGGATTTAGCTACCACTTTAATTGCACTCTTTCTCCTCCCATGGTTTTCTGCTAGCTGATTTACATATATTAACCCAGTCAGTCCTTATTTCTAGTAGAGATAAATATCTCTATTTTGCCAATGAAGACTTGTTTACAGTTTGAGAGCTGATAAATGGTGGAATTCAAACCAAAGACATTTTGACTACAAATCTGACACACTTAGCATTTTACATGCATGCTATGGTTTATATCTAGATGTTCTCCTAAAGCCTCATATGCTCATAGGAATGGTTTTTGGAAGGTTATTGAATTAAGGTGGCTTATAGGTGACTTGATATTAGGAGGTGAGATCTGGTCAAAAGAGGCAAGTTATCAGGGTGTGGCCTGGGAGGGCTGATCTCCTTCTCGGCTCCTCCTTTGGTCCCTCTCACATTCCTCTGCACTATGCCCTGAGCAGCTCTACCATGCCCTTCCACCAAACCCCTCTGCCATGCCTCCCTGCCTTGGAGCCAGCTAAACATGGACCAAAATCTCTACAGAAAAAGCCAAAATAAACCTCATTCCCTTTAAATTGTGGGTGTTGAATACTGTGACAAGCGACTAAGACAATGTGATTTTTCTCCCTACCTCCCAAGATCTAAAAGAGTATGTTTACAAAAAGAGAATGAGTCGAAAAACGTGTAGAATGGGAGAAGAATGCATCATGTGATGTTCAAATTGTTTATAGGCTGTAAAACTCTCATAAAAGGCACAGAAATAGTCTTGAACGAAGGGACATGCAAGTAGTTTTGGATAGCAAAACTCATAAGCATGAAAATGTTTGTTCTCCCTAAGAGATTTTATGAGTTTAATATAATCCCAATAAAATATACGTCATTTTTCCTCAGAGCTGGTCAAGTTAATTCTATGTTTTATTTGAATAAGACACTCCATGGAAATGTGAAAAAAATGGGAAGGGAGACTAGCTTCAATGAATATCAAAACATGATAAAGCCCACAGTGTAGGAGCACAAGTTAATAGACCAATAGAAAAATAAATGAAAATCCAAAAGTACTCCAAACTGGACAAGGTAGGCTGTCATGAAGGCTTAGTCTCAAATCAGAAAGGAAAAGGTTGTCCAATAGACAGCTGGTTAGATATGTAAAGAAATAAAAATTAGAACAATTTCTCACACTATATACCAGAATTAGTGCCAAATGAATGTTAAGTAAATAAATAAAATACACAAGTATTAGTGGAAAACATGAGTAATTTTTTTCTTTTCCATGCCTGAAAATACAGATGTGGTAGGAAAAAGAAATAGATTTGATTACATAAAAATAAAAAATTTACATAAGTAAAACCAAAAGAAAAATACAAATTGGGGTAAGAGGTAGAAGATTTGCAAATGAAACCACCCATAAAATATTGTTACCCCAGGCTGAAGATTTAGCTCAGCTGTAGCTGAGCCCAAACTTGCCTTGCAAGTTTGATCCCCAGTACCAAAAGAAATAAAAATATTGCTATCTCTAACAGGCATGAAACTCTTAGAGAAGAATATGAAAATACCTGTAGGAAAGTGGCTAAGTGGTAGGATTCACAAACATGAAAAGCAAAATTTATATATGGGCAAAATTCCAAATATTAAACAACATGATCTGTGATGAGATTATGGAAAAACAGGCACTCTCGTATTTTGCCACAGAAAATGCAAAAATAGTACAGACCCCAAGGAGGGAGATTTGGACAGTATTGAGAAAGATTGCATAGACACTTACCCACTGACCCAGTGACCCCACTTCTAGGCTACACTACATACACTAGACTCCACTTCTTACCACGATACACTAGAAGAAGTAAGCCACTTATTCCAGCACTTCTTTGTAGTAACCAAAGACTAGATTCCACAAAATACCTATCAACAGGGTACTACTTAAATAATCTATGGTGCATTCACAATTGGCATATAAAGATGCCATTAAAAGAAACAAGAAATCTCTTGAAATGTACAGAGCACTGGTTCTCAGCTGAGGATGATTTTGATGTAGAATTATTTCTAAAATATACATTAAGTGAAAATACTCAGGATCAGAACAGTGTGTATGCACATGATGAACATGGATAGGCCTGTGATCCTTCATCAAAGAAGGAAAAAATTCACTTATATGCATATTTTATATATGCTTACTCAAATGAATACATTTTCAGTAAAAGTGGAATATACACAAAAATTAAGATGATTACCAGTAGACAAATGATTCTTAACCTTATCACCCTCCTAAAAAGCATTTAAATTCTTCCTAATGAGAGAAATATTAGGGAATCAAACTTTTGGGTAAAAGGGGCTCAGGGTGTAGCTCAGTAGAGCACTTGCCCAGCACACTGAGGCCCTAAGTTCAATCCTCATGCCAAAAAATTAAGAATTTAAAAACTAAAGATTTTTGAATAAGATTAAGATTTTGAGGCCACAAACTACCAAAACAACTAAAATGTTTTCATCTACCTCTTCTTAGTCTACTTTGTGCTGCTACAAAATGCTGCAAACGGGATAATTTATAAAGAAAAGAAAGCATTTTTCACAGTACTGGAGGCCAGGATGTCCAATGTCAAGGTGTTGGTATCCTCTGAGGCCTCCTTGCAATGTTATCCCATCATCCCATGCATGATGGGGAGAAAGAGCGACAGAGAGAGAGAGAGAGAGAGAGAGAGAGACTTGCTTTTATAACAATCCCTGTCCTCTACTGCAGGTATACACATCCTGTGTCCTCTCCACTACAAGCATGTTGCTTCCCTCTTTTCTCTGCAATGCCATCAATTTCTCTGTAATTTCTAATGTTCCTTTCACTCTTTCTTGATGCCTGTGATTTTACTTCTTTTGTTCTTTTCTTCATTAAGTTGTTTTTTCCAAGCATCTCAATTCCAAGTCCTGGACAGGTTTGGATTTTTGGCTGATCTTTACTCTATCATTTTAAATCTCTCTGATTATTAGCTTAATAATGTGAGCCACCATTTGTTGTCTAATGCTGTTAAGAAAACTATCTGTGAAGAGATATACAAAACTTTGATAATAAGTGGTAAGAAGAGCTTCCAAAGAAGAAACCAGAGTACTGGAATTAGATGAGTCTATTCAATTTCCTCAGTCTCCTAAATGAAACTTAACATAGACTAGCCTGGAGAGGGATGGATTGAAAGAAATGTTGAGTTTTCACCTGTGCCGTGTGAATGTGAATGCCTAAATAGAACAGTTTTCCTAACTCACTATTCTTGGAGAATAAGGAGGAAATGTTGCACTGTTCAACAAATGTATCACTAGTACCTCTGGAAACATTACTGACAGTTCCTGGAATCTCTAAGGATTTCATGGATGAGAGTCTATATTCTGTAGTTTACTTGGTTCACTCTGTTGTCCCTCATATGCATAAAATATTCGTTCATATACAATAGGATAGAGAGAATATCCCAGATACCTTATTTATCAAAAAATATTAATTAAGAGTATGTCATATAAAAATATACTCTCAAAACCTCAAAGGGAAAATACTTTTTAAAAAAATAGCTATCTTAATTTTAGATAGTTTTTCTTGTGATGAATGGCAATGTGAATTCATAAATTCTCCAACTGAATTACAAAGAATATTTAGCCTTAAAATAGATTTTGTTCTGTCCATATAAATATATCTGATGTCATCATGTGGTTGTTGCTTTCCTCCTGAAATATCTGCTGGGGAAATTTAAAAAAAAAATAAAATAAATAAGAAATGTCTGCTGGGGATAGGCAGTGGGATAGTTGACCCTTTGTCTTCTCCAGACTATATCAGTTCTGGTATTATCTCCAACCTACAATTTCAGTCCCTTTAAACTCTAAGTCAATCCTTAACTGATTCTGAAAGAAGTGGCCTTTCTAAAGACAAATGTAGACTGCTAGGCAAGCAGTTACTGGTTCAACCACAGGCTCTGTGTTCAGTATGTTTGCAGTAACCCTGAGGTTGTCAGCCATTGGGGATATCCACGCTTTAATATACATATGGTCCCTTACCAAGAGGACTGTATTTCCATATGCCGATTAATCTGAATTCTAGCATGTTGCCCTCTCCTTCACTACTTTCCCAGATGCTCTTACTTGGTCTTCCAACAGCACTTTCAAAAGATTTAAATTACCTGGACATTGAAATAAGAAGAAGGAACATAGTTTTCTATAAAACAGTAAAAATATCCTATTTCATATGGGAAACTTCTGGTTTGGCTTAAATCATATCCACTCTGAATTCTTGTTCTCTTCCTTATACATGGGTTGGTTCCCAAATCATGAGGAGCTTGACTGAGGAAACCAACCATACTGCACTTTCACTTTGTACACTTCCTTAACTTTCCCCCAGTTTCTGACATTCTCCACAGAATTTGAGCAATAGACAGTATGGCTTTCCTGTGACATTGGTAGAGATCAGTGCTTGTATACTAGGAAGATGTTTAATGTCGTTCCAAAGCACATATAAAACCAGAACATAAATTGGTAGAGTTACCTAAAGGTCTAGATATCATTTCCAAAAGTTCTACAGTTTAGATTATGTATTTAAGAGTGAATTGGTGGAAAACTTGGTGAAGACACCATCAAAGTACAGAAAATTAGGATTGTAAGGGTTATGTGTTGCAATTTCACTGTTTCTGGGAACATGCTGTAATGATTAAACATCTCATGAATTATTTTATTGATTTTATTCTATTTTTACTTTCAAACATACACAAAATTGTGAATTGTAGCCATCATTTTACTTCAGTGTTTATCAGTATAGACAATCTGTTTCATCTCTACCACTCTTCTCCACCTTCCTCCCTGCTCTTTATATCAAATGCATTTCATTAAAATAAACTCCACATACCATGTTGTTTTCTCTGTAAGTACTTTTGAGTATAGATTCTTTTGAGACAGATTCTTACTATGTAACTCAGGCTGGCCTTCAACTTACTTTGTAGCCCAGGCTCAAATTCGCAGTGGTTCTCCTGTCTCAGCTTCCCAAGTGCTGGGATTATAGGCATGCACCAACAGGACCAGCTTGTGCATAGTCTGAACAACAACAACAACAAAAATAACAACTTTTCTGGTAGCTTAAAATTAATACATCAAAAAATGACCAGTTACTTCAATAACAAAGCAGTGTTCAAATTTTTCTGAATCATAAATATCTATTTATAAGTTTGATTAAAGATTCAAGCAACATCCAAATGAAGATTCAAATAAGATTGCATTGAGTTGTTATATAACTTAGGTCTTATATGTCCTACCAACTGGACTTCCAGAGCACAGTTTGAACTGTGGCACTATTGACAATTGGGCAGGATAATTACTTGCTGTGTATGTGACTGTCCTGTGCATTGAGGGTTGTTTAGTAGCAACACTGGCCTCTACTTACTAGATTCCAGTTGCACTTTCTCCTTGTGTGACAGCTAAAGATGTGTGTAGCTAATGTACCTTGGGGACAAAATTGCCCCAACTGAGTATCATTGACTGAGATCATTAACTGAGATCTAACAGTTAAGTATTGCCGCAAACAACACATTTTTCTCAACAAATGTGTTGTTTGCGGCAATATTTAAGCAACAAAAGAAGCCATAGAAACTATACAAACACATGGAGATTAAGTAATACATTACTGAATAATCAATGGATCACAGAAAAAATTTGGGAAGAAATAAAAAAGTTCCCAGAATCATAATAATAGAAGCACAACATACCAAAACCTGTGATACACAACAAAAGCAGTTCTCAGGGGGAAAGTTATAGCTATAAATGCATACATAAAAAGAATAGAATGATGCCAAGTAAATGACCTAATGATGCATCTCAAATTCATGTGAAGACAAGAATAATCCAAACATAAAGCTAACTAAACAAAGAGGAGGGGAAGGGGGGAAGAGGAATGGGTAAAAAAGAATCAAGGTATATCATGTACAGCTACAAATTCCCTAAGTATATCTAAAATGTATCAATAAACTTAATTTTAAAAGAAATTTAAAAGATCAAAGTGGAAATTATTGAAATTGTGATAAAAACAATATAAAATATTAACAAATCAAAGTTGGTTCTTTAAATGGATGAGAAGTGGGTCTGATGATGAGGAAGACAAGAGGGAAAGAAGAAGAAAAGGGAGTAGAAAAGATAAAGATGTGCTATGTATAAGTACCAATTTCCCCATGGTGAAAGTATTTACTATGTATCACAAAAATATACTAATAAAAAATTTCAAATTTAAGGAAAGTACACTGTAATACAAATAATATCAGTACCCTGCATACTGTTGAAATTGTACACCAATGAATATATACCACACTAAATACATATGCATGAGGAAATACATACTCATAAAAAGATCAAATAATACTTTATTAGACTAAATATTTGCTGTTGGTAAGTGATTCTAACAGGCAAAATCATGCAAATAACGTGCTCTGATGTTGTATTTATATCTAGAAAAGAAATTTAAACAACTCCAGAATGTAAGAAGTAGCATATCCCCTTATGCTGAGATACTTCAATATCCTATGGTCTATTTGATGAGTACACAGCAGTGCAAACACACAAGAATGAGAAGACATGAAAATATAGTAACACTGTATTATTTTCCAATATTGAGCCTGTGGTGGATAAATTACTCCCTCTAAGGAAAGAGAAAAAAGTGACCTGTTTGAGAGAATGCATCAAATTCTTCTGTATTCCCAGAGGGTTTGCACTGACAGGAAAATAGCAAGACTTTCCCACAAGGAAGGTGCTACATGAATAAGGATTAGCATATAAGTGAACAAATGAAATTAGGAGGCAAGTAAGATAGAATTACAGTCTACCCCAAGATTGATTTTCTTCGATGTTTGTTTATCTTAGAAATTCTTCCTGTTCTCTAATATCCCTGAAGAGAATGCTAGATACAGTTATTTTCAGTTATCCTTTAAAATAAGAGTAAGCTTTATGTGCATATTTCCAAAAATAAGCATTATGATGGGCTTAAATGTTCAATTGAAATAGTTTGATCTTACTCTCTGTCTCTTTCTAAAAAAACAAGTCATAAACATATGCAAAATGCAACATACTGAGGACAAAGAGGATGTGTGAAGTGCGCAGGTGAAAATAACATTGGGTTCATACATTGCTTTAAAAAAGCAACAAAACTTCATGAATCATATTCACTTTTATAGATACAACTATAAAGTGGAAAAATGAACAAGAGAGCTATTTTCAAATATCTACTATTTTCCAAAATCATTAAAATTAGATTGAATTGTTATGGATTTTTCATGAGGCAGCATCAGACTGCTGCTAGAGCTGCTGTCTAATAAAATCAGTAATTTGCAGCACAAGAATACTTCATGCCAAAGAAGGTTTCTGCTAATTTATCACACCAGCAAGCTCATTGTTTCACTTGAGAGAAAACCTTTATGGGGTACCAAGGGAGCTTACAGATAAAAACATACATTTATTCTACTCTAATTTCCAACATGATGTAAATACTTTTTCTCCAGCCATCTAATTTATTTTTTAGTGATTGTACAACCACACAGTTTGTCTGTTCGCATGTTTGTGCCACTGTTGTTTGTTGTAAAGACAAATATCTCACTCAGGCAAGACCTATGTGGCTTTGTGGATCCACACAACCTAATGATTTAGTTTATTTGCTATGGTCTAAATGTTATCCTAGGGACACAAGGGTTCCAGAAATACTAGTTCTAATACTCATAAGGAATCTCAATAAACCTTGGTGAACTGGAGTACAGAACCTCCCAAGCATGTCTAATTCTGTTACCGGTATTTGGTTGTGATTATCTTGCTTTGTGACATGCCTGGCTTCATATGTGATTAATAATAATCAAAAATGTTATTTGATGATGATGATGACCCAATGTACCAAAAATCTCTAAGTTTCTTGTTCTTAAAGTTTAATTTCCAAGCCAGATGTGTGTCTGCATAAAACAAATGTCTCTAAATTTTCCCTCCTGTCGTTACATTTTAAAAATGTTTTATATTTGCATAAATTACCTCTCCCATGTTGGGAAAACACACCAGTAGTCTCATGACTGATTTACAAACAGTACATATTCCTGTGCTTGGTACAGAAAGTCTCTGATTAAAAAGCATACCAAAAAATATTAATAATGATTAGGGCTATGGCCTGTGTATCTACACTTTGGCTGCCTGCAACAAAGGTAGAAATCGTGGCAATTCAATTTGAAAGAGTTTTCACTTTGGTCAACCCTTGGCTAATAACACCAACAGAAAGGGAAAGAGGTATGAATACCTATGAATAATGTATCATCAAAATTCATTTATAATTGCCTATTGGTTGAAATTTTAACATGTAGCAGAACTTTCAAGAATAGTAATCGTATCTATGTTATGTTGAAAGAACATAAGTTTGGGCACAGGAGTGGGATAGGAGTGGGCTCTAGATGAATTACAAAGAACAGAGAAGATGGCAAGAGCCTAGTTTAATTAAGAAATAGCAAGAAGTAGAAGGGATAAAATGGGATTCATAAAGTGGCCAATGAAAATATGTACCAAATATTTAAAGATAAATACTCTAAACTTAGTTTGGAAAAAAAATGAGTAAGGAAAAATTTCAGGGCAGGTGCAAGCTAAATTAACAGTTGCATCTGCTTTTTGAAAATGTTCTAAAATAATTGTTGATTAAAAACACCAAGAAGTCCCTTGTGAAAATTGGCAGGTCTAAGAAAAAGCATTTTCTTGACTATAATCCTAAGGTTTTAACTTCTCCCCAAGACCTGAACCCAATTTAGACCAAGGGTAGGCTTTGGATTTGATGCTCCATGTGTCAGACTCCCTCAGTTAGTAAGACTGTGGAAGTAGGGTTGAAATGAACATTCTAACCTGTTGTTCACATTTTCCTTTCCACATCCTGGTGATTGTTCTTAAGCCTAGCACTTTAGGCTGCCATGATTGTTTAGCTACCAAAAAATATATAGTACAGCAGCAGCATTTGTCTAATTATTGTCTTGACCTTATAATTTTTTCTCTTAATTGCATATAGGGTAAGGATTGACTACAATCAGCAGAGATCTAGTCAGTGGGTTGGACTGGGTATCATAGTACCACAGAGTATCAGAGTAGTACTTGGTTCAGAATCAGCACTAATTAATATCTTGTTAAATACTAAATGAATACCCTAGAGACTTTATTTCTAGTGCCACTCAGTGCACAGAGAAAAAAGGCTCTATATTCATGAAACTTACATGCTACTGGGAAAGATACAAGGCAAATTAAAATGTCCAGCACCCTAAAGAGCATCAGATTCTCTCAGGGCCTTCTCAGATTCCCATGGCACTCTCAATTCCCAACCACCTGAACCCCCAGTGTTCCCACTGTGAAGCAAAGCAGAGGGCTTTTCCCTGGCAACTGGACACTGTCCATGCACAGAGACTGAGGTACAGAAAAGTTAAAGTCCCAGAGCCCCCATAGCAACCCTTAACAAACACTGGTGGGAGCTAGTGGATAAACACCTCAGCTTCTTTCTGCCTCGCATACAGTAACTCGATGTGGTCTGTAGGACTTAGTCCCACATACCCACGATAGTGCCCTGCTAGTTGACACACCCTGAATTAGCTGTCTTCCCTACCCCCTCACTCTCTCACACCTCTACTGGGCTGCCTGGGATCACCTCCCAAATAAACTTCTTACCCTAAATTCTTCTCTCCGCTCCTGCTTCTGAGAAGGACCACTGTTAATGAAAATCATCATCCAGATAAAATCTGGGGAAAATATAAGTGATTATTGTAAATGAAACTTTAAAAAAAATTGGATGGTAGGAAATTTTACATTGGGTGATCAGGAAAGTACTTTGGAAAAATACTTGAACGGAAGCAAGAATCAATTTTAGTTTCAAACCAGAGTCATTGCCAAGTTCATCCCAACACATTGCATCCAGAGATGTCCTGAAGCATGGGTTCAGATTGGCAGGGGCAAGCACTTTCCATCTCTGTGGTTTGAAAACAAAATGTTCATCTTTAGTAATGTGGTGAGGTTTGGATTTTCACTGCCAGAAACAAACATTGATTTTCCTTCACAGCATTTTGATATAAATGTATGTGGAGCCCTCGGGGCATCTGGCCCTCATAGTCTTATTATAAGATATCTTGTCAACTGTCTCAGTTCAAGGCCACAAAACTGACTCAATACCAAGACGTTCTCTCCTGAGGGAATTATCAACAAAATTTCATGAGCACATCTGAATGTGGTGGGGATTCATGTCACTTTCACTTGCAGCCTCCAAAGAATAAAATGTCATGCTTTCTATTCACCCTCGGCTTACTGAATGACACTAGCACAGGCGCTATGTGTATGGAAGCCTGCAAGAGATCCATTAAATGTGTACACAGAGAAGGAAAGATGACAGTTCCACAGATCACTGGTCTCTGAGATAAGATGCTACCGTAGTGAAATCTTCCTCAGGACAGTACTCCCTGCCCCACTGTACCTGTTTAGGGGCCACCAGCATGTACTCAAACACCTCTTTCTACTAAATAGTGCTCACTGCAAGAAAAGTCAACCTGTTCCATTTTTAACAGCTTATCCAGTTATTCTTTATATTGACAGAAATTTGTTTCCGTGTAGCTCTCTGTTACTCCTTCTGGAACTGTAAAAACAAAGTTAAATCCCTCTTCCATGTAGCAAATAGGCTTTCTCTCCCTGAGAGCTCACTGCTCTGCTGTGATTGTGGGTATGGGTATGGGTTTCTCACTCCCCAAAAGGTCTTCCTCCTGACACGCCAAGGTTAGTGATATCCTCAGAAACGAATGGCACTCAGAATTGAGAACTATATTTGCAGTGGTCTGACCAACAAATAAACCATTTGGATTTTACTTTTCTGGATCTAAACCGGTGGTTTTCATATTCCATCCCATTTTTCTTGGCTTTCCCTGAAGTTTCCTTTATTCACTTGTTAGATGACAGTGCTTTCTGGGGTTCTTTTGTCAGCCCTCTAACCCCCCAAGTGTGTTTGCTTCCTGGAATAAACTCATCAAAATTCATGGACTCAACAGTCATATATAAGCTGACAACTTCCAAATCTGTATCTCTAGGCCTGACTCTTGGTTTTAGCTGAATACCAAATGAATACTTCAACTAAATATCCCTTATGTTCTCAACATAACAACAAACTCAACACAGCCAAAATAAATCTCAATATTTTATCTTGCAAACTCTATCTTCTGTCTGTATTTCCTGCTCTATGGAAATCCCATTTCTTCCCTACCAAAAAATTACCAAAGATAAACTTCAAGCTTTTTATTTATTTCTCTTTTGTTATTGTCTTAGTCCAAACTATCAACATCTCTCTTCTGGACAATCTATAATTTCTTAACTGATTTCTATACTATCTCTCCTTGCCTCCAACCCAATAAAATCCCAATTTATTCTTCAAATGGCAATCAGAGTGACCTTTCTGAGATGCACTTTTTATCCTAACACTCCACTGCTTAAAATCATTGGTAGCAGAGGTGACCATGAAGAGAGCTGTGGCTGGAAATTATGATGGAAAGGCAGATGTTGGTCGAACCACAAGTGATGCCAAAAGATAAAAAAGGATAAATACAAATTTTAAAAAGTGATGCTACAGAAAATTCTTCCCTCAAATGCCTAATGATTGGGTTCTGCTGTGCAGATCTGAGTAATAAAGTATAAGGAAAAATAGAAGAACTTTACATTGGCCTGAATAACTTTTGTAAGAAAGGGTCAAGAACTACTTTAGGAGAACAAAATAGAGTAGAGATAAGAAAAGAAGTCTAGCCAGGATTAGTTTTGAAGTTCTGAAATATTTGGGGAAAATAAAAGTGAAACTTTCAGAAAATAGTGGATAAACGGCCTTTAAAACTTCCACAGTGTGTTGTGAATGCCATCTCCATTTAGCATTGTGTAAGACACTAGAGTAAAATTTTGAATTGCTTTGCAAATATTTGCAGATGTCAGATTGGTATTTATGTGGCTGGAACAATAAATAAAATCCTAAGGTAAGAACAAAGAGGCCAAGTGCCACTGACACTATGTTATAGTGTTTGTTATAGCAAAACTTACTTCTCATTTGGAATGGTACTGAATACATCATTGTTTAAACTATATATCAAAAGCATCATGACGTCCGAGAGCTCTGTTCTGCCCCACCCCCTAATTCCTGGACAACCAAGGGTGAAAACCACTGGTCTTGACTTGATAGCATTTGTATTTGTCTTACTTACAGTTCTCTCCTTGCTGACGCAAAAATACTTAACACCTACTATTAAGAGAGGAAAGGTATATTTAGCTCACAGATTGTAGAGGTTTCAGTCCATAATCTACCGACTCCAAGGCAAGGTGGCATATGGCAAAGGGACAACCTTTCTGGCAATGGAAGATAGCAAAAGCAGCAGGGGCTTAACACCATCTTTCTGCCCGTTTTATTTTATCCAGACTGCAGGGACAAGGGAAGTGTCAAACCAATCAGTAGATGGATTTAAAAACTACAAACCCTTAATCCCAGCACCATATATACAACATTCAGGGACCTCTCAAAAAGCCCCATGACTGCATGAGCCTTTAGGGAGACATCAAGTCACAAACTATAATAGCACTAGTCAGCTTTCCCACTGCGGGCACACAATACCTGATACCCACAATTTAAGGGAGGAAAAGTTTTATTTTGGATCACAGTTTCCGAGGTTTTAGCCCATGGTTGGCTGGCTGCAAGGTAGAAATATTATGGTAGAAGGGTATGGTGGAGCACAGTTGCTCACTTCTGGGCAGCCAGAAAGAACAACATAGGGAAAGTGGGCCAGCAAGAGACACGCCTTCCAATGGCAACCCCACCATAACCCAACTCCACCTGCCCCCACCTCCAAACAGCACATTCACCTGTAAACATCAGTGGATTAATCTCCTTTCCTGATGAGTATACCACTGCCATCATCTAATTACCTTTCCAGGAATCTCTTAATCCAGCCAAGCTGACAATCAAGATTAATTGGAACAGCACTATTTAAACAAAAGTTCAAATCACACCAATCTGATTACACCTTGTAATGTTCTATACTATGAATATCTCAGATTTCTAAGTATATGTAGCACATGTTGGCTTCACTCTAGATATTCTACCCTAGGCATGCAGATGAGCTATTCATAGTGAGCCCACATAGAGGACATTCAGGAAGTCAACTTTATTATCACACCTGAGTGCGCTTTCCCACTGCCAAATTGGCTCTTGCTAATAGCTTCCACTTTTAGCTGACGAGAGCTCAGGAGGCCTCCCCCAACCTGATTATGTGCCTGAATGAAAATTTTCATTAAAAAAAAGTTACATAGGAAATTAGAGTGAGTGAGTAAGGCTGCTGCTACTATCTATAGGTCTTGGAATTACATATGGTGTTGGGAATGAGAGAACTCTTTCATCTGTATGCCACAGCCTAGAGGTAACCATGGCAGGTGCTTCTGGAGACAGGGTTGAAGATCTAGATCAGATTGCACACGGAGGTTTTATTCTGGAAAGGGTGGCCTCTGGAGTGTTCTAAGTTTATAAACAAAAGAATTTTGAAAACCATCACCACACATTTTAAAACAGCTCTGGATCAGAGGAAAGCATCTCTAGAGTCGCTTATTAGATTGAACAAGTCAGGGGACCTGAAATAAACTGGGTGGATAGTCCTTTGGATTGGAAAACACTTGGGCTTTAAGTGGACCTCCCTTTTCTGTCAGCAGGAGTAATTTTGTCTGCAAGAAATGGCCCACCTTATTTGGCAAAACAATTCAGGAAACATACTAGTTCACAGCTCTAAAAACAGTGGTTAGATATGGTTTGATCAGAGTTTTGGCTCATTTCTCTTTGAATCCTCTTTTCTTTTCCCTGGTGTCTGTTTCTACACTGGTTGTAGTAATTTTATGTCTGCATCACAGCCATATCCAGCAGAAGAAAAGGCATCATCCCAGTGGCCTTCTCTTAAAGCCAAAAAATTGTTCTACCCAAGGCTACCAGCAAGTGTCTGTTATTGTGACATATGATCATTTGAAACTCAGTCATGCAGCAAAAGAGACTAAACTACCTTTATACAGTCAGGGACCCGGAAGAATTAGAGATGGGCTCAAATTCCCCTGACCCAGTGGCTATGTTGGTAAAGGTTAGGTTAGGGACCACCAGGAAAGAGGAGAAGAATGGATACTAGAAGACAAATGACAAAGTCTGCATTTCCTGTGAAAGCTTTGTGCTCACTGACCTCCTGTTTTTGACACACATTCCTGGGATAGAGAAAGCATAACAGGGAAATAGGTCAGAAGAGTATGAATTCTGGTGTGAACTCCAGCCAAGGCTGTGCACTTATCCTATGCAGTTTAAACAGAACTGGAAATCATAGGCCCACTTCATTTTTTCCAGTGATGTGTCCAATCGTCAGTTCCACATCTAACAGAGGTCTTTAAAGACTCTGCTTGATTATCTGGAATTCAGAATACTGAATGATACCAATAATGAAGTCATATTTTTACAAATCTATCTTCATTCTTTGTTATCATTAAATGGAAAATTCAGCTACTCAATATGATGATCATTTCCAGCCTTTGATAAGATTTTTCCATTTTCTCCTTTTTTTAATGCTTCTAAATTGTAATAAAGCTTTAAAGACTAAGCTACCCATAGCTTCATTTGTCTATCTTTTAACTGTAATGAATACAAATGGGCAGGGAGGAAAAGGAATCCAGGATTTGTTCTAATGCTATAATCATTCTCATTTCATTGTGAAAGGTTGAATAATTCCACGTGAATACCATATAATTCCAGTGTTTTCTCATACCAATGATTTATTTTCTCATCAACACTAAAGAAATATTCAACATAATGTGCATATATAATCTATAAAATGATAATAATCCACATAATAAAAGTCATAAGTAACCGGTATAATCAGAAGTCACGTGTAAGTGCAGATGCACATACACATATCAGTACTGAAAATGTTTCCTGGAAAACAGACCACAAATATTACTAAATGAAAAAATACTTGAGTGTGTCTTTTACTCCAATGAATAAGAAATCATCTTTTTTCCCTTTTTAAATATGTGTCCAAACATTGATATACCTATACAGCAATAAGGAATAACACTGAAATTCTTCCATTGGAGTCCACTTCTAAAATTTAATTTTACTTCATGCCATTTTACCCAGGAATTTCAAATCAAGTATGCATATAGAAAAAGTAGGTTCTGACTTTTTCATATCTCTGGAGAATTGATGCTTTTTACTGAAGTCTTGCCTGTTTCCCAGTCTTCTCCTCATCTGCCAAAAAAATCAAAGCCAAAATATTATATGTTTAGCAAACTAGGAAGAATAAAATAAACTTAATTTTCCTTTATTGGGTACATTGTACTGCAATATGTAGCTAGGATAATGGTAAACAATGATGATACAATAATACAATATAGATGATAATGTGATGGTGATGATGGTAATAATGACATAACCAGCAGTGAGCTCTGACTACTAAATGAGAAAATTGCATTAACATGACAAAACCTTTACAATGATAGAGCAAAAATAAACGCTGGAAGTAAATATTCTAACTGGGGAATAGAAGGTTTATAGGAAGCCTGTTTATTTCCTCTTAGGTTTCATCTACCTCTTATTCTAATTCAACCTTTTTAAACACTCCAACATTCAGGTGAATGCTCTCTTTCCTTCAGTATTTTACTCAAATATGGATACAACCTACATCCCCAGCCCAGACAAGCTGTAGTTAATTTCCAAATGGAATTTAAAAATGCATAACAAAAAAAACCCTTTAAAAATTAATATTTTCAAAGCATAGTTCCTGACCCCAGCTGACTTATGTACTTGGCTCCTAGCCCTGTTTTATTTAGCATCTTTCTCAGATGTGTTGAAGGTCTATGGAAAAGAATGTTAGATTATTTTGCTTATGACTGCAGCAAATCCAAAAAAACTGGGGACACAAGATAATACATCTAAAATGTTATTATCTTATAACTGGCACATATTTTTACTCAGTCTCAAGTTAAATAAATGTTCTCCTTTTTTAATGTTTACTTTCTTTAAATTCTCCAAAATTGATAAATAGCAAGAATACAGAACCAGAAAAATGGTGAAGTGCTGAGTGCCAGTTACTCTGCTTCCCCAGAGCAAAGTGCCAAGGGCCTGGAAAACAACAGCCTGGCGAGAATCCAAAGAGTAAGAGCACAAGAGAACTGACAGAGGAGAAGAAGAAAATAGGATTCATTGCTACAGAAGAGACAGCTCAGTGCCACAGCCCCACGATCAAGTGTTGCAGAGACAGTAGCAGTGTAGCTGTCCTGGCAAGCAGGGAGACAGAAAAAGCAAATTTGCTCCTCACTAGGAGACTGAGACCTGGCCTGCACAGGAGAGTCTTGAATAGTTGGAAACATCAGTGAAAACACAAGATAGTGTTTCCCAAGTGCCCACCCCCCTCCAGGCCCCAAATCAGAGGTTGGTAAGTGAACTAAAGTGATGCCTGATACACAGGTGGGCAGAGGAACAGTGGGTGGGCAGGATCACCATTTTACTTCAAGGGGCTCATGGCTTGAACTCCAGCATCAGACAAAGCATTGCTCCAGGGTCACTTCACTGGCAACATCCAGTCGCATTTGACTGCCAGCACTCGGACAGCAGCTGGAACTCTACTAAGGAACTGGAGCCAGAGCCTTTCAGACTCAGCTACAGCAGCCACCAAAAGCAAGTCTGAGCTTTACCTACAAAGGACCAGAAGAAGCGCCCTTCATGCAATCCATAGTCCAAGCAGACAAACAGTGTTGGCCATCAACAGACAAAGCACTTGCTGCCCCACACCCACTACAATTTTATATGAAAAGAGTCAGTCATATGGCAAAGATCAGTCCTGCACCCAGCAATAAACCTACTGAAGATTTGGAGTGATTCTCAGTACAGATTCTGATTCTGACTAGGAAACCACAGAATTGGGGGCATAATTGTTTTGTTTTGTTTTCTCATTTTGTTTTGTTTTATTTTGTTTTGCAGGGGCTTATATGGTTTGGTTTGGTTTGTTTTCTCTGTCTTGTTTCTCTTTCCTCAATGGTTTTTCTTAATTTTCCGATATTTATATGTGAATGAAAATTGTCTCTGGCCTTTCCAGTTTACCTCAATAGTCTTTCACTTTTCTTTCTTTTCCTTCTCCTGTTTTCTTCTCCAGCTTCCCAAAGTTTGGGTGATCATCCTTTGTCCATCAGTCTTGCTTCTACTATGTTTCTCTTCCATTATTGCTCCATTTTGTCCCCATCCCTCTAAAGTTCCCCTGTCCACAGTATAAAATCACACTATATCAAGGAAAAACTCAATGCATACAAGTTTCTGATTTATGTTGGACACTGTTATATAACTATAGATCTTGCACTTGGATTAAAGATACCAGATTAACAGTTACCACAGATTGCACTTTCTAGGCTCTACTCGATAATATCGTTATTGTTAATGGTAATTGGATGACTTAGGCCAAGATGCCATGCTTGTCATAATCAGTTGTTCACCCTTGTATGAAAACACTGTGATAATCTGGGATCATAGTCATCCCCATAGAACAGAACCAAAGGTCTGGAGGTTGAAAAAAATGCATAGCAACTCTTCATCCATAAGACAATAGGAAGATAGCATCTTGGGAAAGATGCAAAGACCGACAGTAAACTACACCTAGAAGACATCTTGGAGAAATAGACATGTTCTAGAAAATCCTTGACACCACAGATTAAGCTACCTAAGAAAAATACAAACAATAACACAGAAACAAAATTTTTTAAAAATACAAAATGACAAGAAGCAAAAGCAAAATGAAATCCCATGCCCCAGCCCACCCAGAGAAAATCTGGGGAAAAATGAAGTAGAGGAACTTAGAAGCCATAGAACTGAATCTTTTGGAATGACAGTAGCAGAAATAAAAAAAAATATATAAATACTCATAACACTATAGAGGAAATCAGAGCAGAAATAATTTCACAGGTTAAAAAAGAGATGATAACTGCAATGAAGGATTAGTTCAGCAAATCTACAGTAGCCATAGATTAAGAAAAAAAATTTTTAAAAGCATACAAAAACAATGGACATTCTGAATGCCCAACATAAAAAACAAATAGAATCCATGGAATAGATTCTAACAGATATCCAGAAAATTAAAATTCCATTGGCAGTTCGTAAGACTGACTGAATGAAAGCGAAGATAGAATATCAGACCTAGAAGACAGGATCCCAATTAGTGAACATGATCACTTAATCATGATTGCTAAATAAAGATGTCTTTAAAACAGCTAGGGACCATGAAAATAATCTAGCTGCAAAATAATGCAAGGAAGAACAATAGAAGATTCATTGGAGTAGATAAAAAAGCAGTAGGTAGTACAAAAAACATTTTTAAAAAACTTGTTCACAGAAATAATAGCAGAAAACTTCCCAAGCATAAAAAGAATTTCACATTTAGATAAGTGAGGCATACAGAACTCCATTAGTCATGACCAAAATAAATCTACATGAAGGCATATAATAGTAAAGATTCTAGACATTCAGCACAAAAGCAGAATATTAAAAACTGTTAGAGAAAAGGAACAAATCACCTATAAAGGAAAGTCCATAGCACACATCTCAACACAAACCCTTCAGTCAAAGAGAGCTTGGAGGAAAGTATTTCAGCTCCTGAAAGAAAGCAACTTCCAGCCCAGACTGATGTACCCTGAAAAATTATCTTTCAAATTAAAGGAGAAATACTCCCATGACAAAGAACAACAGAAGAAATTCATGACAACCAAGCCAATTCTACAGAGGCTTTTGAAAGATATTCTAGAAAGAGATAATAAAGACCACAATTCCAAGAATACCAATAGAAAAAAGCCACCAGCCACAACAAACAATTAAACAGAGGGGAAAGGCAGGGAACCATCAGCAAGAAAATGACAAGTACAAGTCAATACATATCAGTTTTAACCATCAATGTAAATGTTCTCAATTCACCAATCAAAATAAATGGCCTGGCAGAATGAATCAAGAAACAAGATCTAGAGGAGCTAAAGATGGTAGACCAATAAGCAGCAGGATACGGAGCCTCTGTGAGAGACACAGCTCAGATGCCATAATAAAACATTCTGGAGAGATCCAGACAGAGGGAGATGGATTCTCTCAACCTAGGAAGAAACCAAAGGGAAAAGAACTGCTCAAATACGAAGTCCCAGGGATACCATTAGAGAAGCTAAGATTAGCGGTTCCGGTGCTCTTGCCGAGCTGCCTGAATTCATGCTGCCAAGTCAGGCCTGAGTGTCCGAACCCATGCTGATGTGACTGGCCTGAGCCGCCCCGCACATGCAGCTGAGGTGCCATGTGCACAACTCTCCCAGAGCCATTGTGTAATCACACCACACCTGGGCTGAAGTCAGAGGGCAGGGAACCCAATGGAGAATGCAGCCAGAGTGGGACCTGCATTAACCCATGGTGAGTGCTGGGAATAAGACCCTCCCATGGGCAAGGGGCAACCAACTGGACAACATGTTGGAGTCAGGCAGGATGGGCCTAAACTGGGAATGGAGGTATCTTCAGTTGGTTGCTCCCCTCCCAGAGCAGATTGGTGGGATCTGCTTGGCCTGGGTCACACCCCTGACTGGGACCCAATAAGTCATCCCAAACCAATTCCCTACACACAGCATGACTGATGCAGTGAAGGCCTCCGAAGGTTGACTGGCCCAGAGGGGAGGAACCAGCACACACTTCCCCTGTCTGCACCTCAGTGACTAACAGCAAACTGGCGAGGGCAGAAACCCCTAGCCAGCATGCCTCAGAGGAACTATAACCAATAAGGAAAGGGGCTGGGACCTCCACTATACACCTGTAGGGAAGAAACCAAAAACATGACAAGAGAAAAAAAATAAGAAAAATCCCCCAGCCCCCAACCCTGAGAATATTGACCCAGGAGAGGTAAATACAAAAGAGATTGAGGGCAGCAAACATGCAACATCAAACATGGCATCAGTGAACATAAAGAGACATCTTTGGGACCTCATAGGTGAGCTCAAAACTGAAACATTAATTCACATAAAGCAAGATATAAGTAGATTAATAAAAGAAATGCTAAGCACCTCCCAAGAAGACACAGTTGGAAGAATGGAGGAACACAAAAGGAGAGAAATGTTCAATGAAAAATATAAAGAAAACTTAGAATACATGAAGCAGATTCCCAGGAAACTAAAAACTCCATTGAAAGCTGGCAAAACTGCTTGAAAGAAACTAAGGATAGACTATCAAAACTTGAAGACAGGTTTGCAATGTATGATCATGAAAGGAAAGATCTCTTAAAAATAACAAGGAAACAGGCAGTAACAATACAAAGGCTAGATGACAATAGGAGGATCTATAACCTAAGAATAAAAAATGTGAATGAAGCAGCAAGAGTCAAAACAAAGGAATTACAAAGGCTATTCACAGAAACAATTAAGGAAAACTTCCTAACCATAACATAGGGAAATGATATTCAGATGTATGAAGCATACAGAACTGTAGCCACCTACAACCAAACCAGAGCTATACCCAGACACATAATAATCAAGATCCCAGAAATTCAATATCTGAACAGACTATTAAAAGCTGTCAGAGAAAATAAACAGATCACATATAAAAGAAAACCCATCAAAATCACGGCAGACTTCTTGACACAGACCATCAAATCAAGAAGAGCTTGGAGCGAAGTAATCCAAGCCCTGAAAAACAATAACCTCCAGCCCAGATTGATGTATCCTGCAAAACTCTCTCTAGAAATTAATGGAGAAACAAGATGCTTCCATGACAAAGAGGAACTGGGAGAATTTGTGACCACCAATCCAACCCTACAAAAAATACTTAAGGACATTCTAGAGAGAGAGAAAAAAAAAACCCAGGATATCAGGAACAGTGGCAGAAAGGCCTCAATGGATGGATCAGACAGTGAAACAAAAGAGGAAAGTAGACAACCAATGGCAGAAAAATAGCATAGCAGAAATGAGGCAGAGAAGATTGGCTGTAATCTCTAACATAGATGGCCTTGATACACTAGCAAAAAGAAACACAGGCAGAGCAGATCAGGAGATAGGGTCCATCGAGATGCTCTGTATAGGAAACATAATTAACCTGAAAGAGGGTTTATGGACAGAAAGTCAAATATGAGAAAACAATACTCTATGTGACAGGGAACCAGAGAGAAATAGGGGCAACTCGACCAGCACCTGCAAATAGGTTGAAAAGAGATGCTAATTTTGTGCAGTAGAGAGCTACTCAGCTATAACAAAGGAAAACTTTGAGGCTTTTATAGGTAAAAGAATACAACTCAAGATCAAGCCCAGGAGTCAGAAGGTTCAGAACCAGTTAGGGTAAATAGCAGGTTGCTCCCCTCAATCTAAAAACTAAGGGAGTTAGTGGGACCCAAAATGTGCAGTGCACCCTGTGGGAGTGAAAGGGGAGGAATTGTCTAAAAACGGAAGGCAGAAGCTATTGTTAATAGTGTATTAGAATTTAAAATCCACATCACTCTTACTGCTCTATTTAGATGGATTATATTTTGTTCCAGTTTGTCTACTTGCACTAGATTTGAGGGCACAGACAGCTATTCCAAAAACAGCAGGATATTATGGTTATCATCCTTAATTTCCTATTAACTTAATCTGAAGCCCTGTATAAATTACACTGTCTTATTATGACTGATCTTATTTGAATCTGATTTGTTAGATTGCTGTTTTGTCTTCACTGATTTTATCTGAATCTGTTATGATTGATAGTATCAAGTCTGAGAGTATAGGCAACTACACTGAAGATGACAAGATTCACTAGGATACCCACTCTGGTTTGATTATTACTTGCTTTTGAAGTCTTATAATGTCTTCAATGCTTCATTTTTATTAATGTTGTTATATACTGAGACTAAGAAAACAGTAAAAAAAATAAATGACTAGAAGAGTTGGTTCATTGGAAGACTAAATAAAATTGACAAGTTCTTAGCCAAACTTATCAAAAAAATTTTTAAAAAGACTCAAAGTCATGCAATTAGGGATGTAAAGGATGAAATCACAACAGATTCTTTAGAAATACAGAAGATCATCAATACATACATCAAGAAACTTTATTCAAATAAGAGAAAACACGGAAGAAGTTAACAGATTCCTAGATGCATAGGAATTGCCAAAACTGAGTTAAGAAGAAATAAAAACTCTAAATAACCCAGTATCAGTCAATGAAATTGATGATGTAATTAAAAACCTACCAACAAATAAAACTGAAGTCCTAAAAAGTCACTGCTAACTTCTACAAGAAATTTAGAGAAGACTTAATATCACTACTGCTCACACTCTTTAATTGACTTGAAAAGAAATCAGTACTTTCAAAGTCTTTCCTGGAAGCAAGTATTACCCTGATATCAAAACCAGAGAAAAACTCCACCAAAAAAAGAGAAACATAGGCCTATCTTCCTAATAAACATCATCAAAGCAAAAATCCTCAATGAAATTCTGGTGAATAGAATGCAGAAATTCATCAAAAATATTATTCATAGAAGACCCCAAAACTCCTCCAAAAGATTTCTAGATTTAATAACTAAATTTAGTAGCATAGCTGGATACAAAGTCAACACTCAGAAATCAATAGCCTTTCTGTACATAAGTAACAAACTCACTGAGAGAGAAATTAGCCAGAGAAATTAGACCACAGAAAGAAAAAAGGAATAAAGACAGGAAAGGAAGAGGTTAAATTATCATTATTTTCAGGTGACATGATACTCTACATAGCAGAGCCCAAAAACTCCACCAAAAGACTGCCATATTTAATAACCAAATTCAGTCATGTAGCTAGATAATGTCAACACTCAGAATATGATCACTTCTTGGCCTTTTGTCTAAGATCAAGTGAAGAACCAAAATATATAATAAATATTGTGAAATAAGATGAAATTTTTCAAAAGGAAAGGTGAATGGCTGGGAGGAAGGAAGGGAAATGAAAAAAAAGGATAAAACAGAAAAAGGATAAAACAAAAAATGAAAAAAAGGATAAAACAGAAACAAAGCTTTGCAAATAAGGAAGAGAGATCAAAGGAAAGGGGAGTGGAATTAGAATAAAAAAGAGTAACTAAGATATATCATGTACAGGAATAAGTTCCCTATGATGAATGTGATCATTATGTATATCTAAATTGTACCAAAAAAAAATTAACAAAAAATTTTTAAAAAGAATACAATCCTTTGAGTGTTCAATGCATAGAAAAGCACATTTTGCTTTCATTAATGATGACTGGGTAATTTATATGGAGCCTGTTTCTGAGAAGTACTTGACAAGCTATACAAATATTTTTCCTAAGGCATCAGAAAGATAGTAACACAGTGAAGAATTACATAGCCATGGTGGACTTCAAAACCCTATTCTCGGCCCTGGTGCAAGCCAGGAGGAGAACTCGTCAGCATCTCCCAACATCCAACCATGGATGAACTTAGGTGGCTGACCAAGAAAGCAATTCGTCTGCCTCTTGGTAAGTGCCCCGGCACAAGCCAGGAGGAGAACCAGTCAGCAGCTTCCGTGAGCCCACCAGCATGCAGGCTGAGAACGCACATTCCATCCCGTCCCCACTCCGCATTAGCAACTGGGGGCAGAGGTGTGAGCCTCTCTTGGGAGATGCAATATAGCCAATAGGGGAGATTTCCTTCTATCTTCTGTTTTAAGGCAAATTTTGTTTTCAATGTTTTGTTTCATTATGATTAATTGTTTTGCTCTATTCAATAGTCTCTCTTGATTGGTTTTAAAATGTTCTGGTTTTGGTTTGTTTTTGCTATACCTAATTGACTGGACAGCTATTGTGAAGATAATGAGATGTATATGGTATCTATTCCTGTTATCCTGGTATCCTGCTGTAAAGTTCTGTACCAATTTCACTGCATTGTCTCGATTGGCTTTGTTCTGTCTCATTCTTTAAAATAAAATTTAAAAACCCTATTCTCATAGTTTGACAGGTCAAAAAAATTAACAAATATCAAAGATGAACTATATTATCTAATACATGGATTTAAGAGATATCTAGTTTTCATTCAACAATAGTATAATACACATTCTTTTCAGCCACCCACAGAACTTTCTCCAAAATAGACTATATTTTAGACTACAAAACATGTTTTGATATATAAAAAACATTGAAATAATTTCTTTTCTTTCTTTTTTTTTTTTTGAGATGTAGTTTCTTTATGTAGTTTAGGCTGGCCTTGAATTCATTTTGTATCCCAGGCTGGCCTCAAATTCATAGCATCCCTCCTGCCTCACCCTCACAACTGCTGAAGTTATAGGCATGTACCATCATGCCTGGATATAAATAATTTTTTGCATTCTATCAGATTAAGTAAAGTGAACCTAGAAATCAGCAACAGAAGAAACCATAGAAATTATGCAAACACATGGAAATTGAATAATAGACTCTTGATGAATCAAAGTATCAGAGAAGAAATTAGGGAAGTAATTAAAATATACCCAGACTCAAATGACAATGGAAATACAACACAGTAGAATCTGTAGGACACTGTGAAAGCAGTTCTAAGAGGCAGGTTTGTTGCTATGAGTACCTTCATTGAAAAGCAAGGTGATCTCAAAATAATAATATAATGATGTATCTCAAGTTCCTAAAAAACAATAAAAACCCAAAATCCAAAACTACTAGAAGAAAAGAAATCATAAAGATCAGAATGAAAATTAATGAAATTGAGACAAAAAAATACAAAGGATAGCTGAATCAGAGAGTTGATTCTTTGAGAAGATAAATAATACAGATAAACCCTTAGTCAAACTCATCAAAAGAGTCAGAAGATCCATACCAGTAAAGTTAGAAATAAAAACAACAAGATTATACAGACACCACTGAAATCCAGAGGATTATTAGAACTATTTTGAAATTTTATATATGCTAATAAGGCAGGGAATCTAAACAAAACGTGTAAAATCCTGGACATGTATGGCTTAACAAAATTGAAACAAGAAGATATAACAATCCTGAGCAGATCAATAACAAACAATGAAATTGATGCAGCAATAAAAACTCTACCAACAAAGATAAACTCAAGACCTGCCTTAGTTACTTTTCTCTCATTGCTAAGACAAAATATCCAACACCTAAAATTAAGGAAGGAAGGTTTATTTAGCTCTAAGTTTATAGAAGTTTCAGTCAGCTGGCTCTAAGGCTGAGTGGCATGGCAGAGGAGTAACCATCCATGACAACACAAGACAGCAAAAGCAGCAAAAGCCTCTTTTCCTCCCTTCTATTGTATGTAGGATTCCTGCCCTAGAGCAAGTGTAGCCCTCACACCATCTCCATTCCCTCCTCTTGCACAAGCTCAGGACATTCACAAAGTGAAGATCCTGGCCCCCTGCTGAGTCAGTTAGAGTCCTATACTTCTCAAGTTGACTCAATGAATCAACTATTTCAACATCCTGGAGCATAAACAGCCAACCTAAGGCATGTCCTCTACACCCTAGGATGCAGAACTTCTGAGTTATGTAGTTAAGCTTCTAAACTTCTCTGTAACTGGAAGGAAAGACATGCTTCCAAACTCATTCCATGACACCAGCATTACCAGGACACCAAAAAGAGGTAAAGACTCAACAAAAGAGAACTATAGGCCAAAGTTTTGAATCACATAGATTCAAAACTCAAAAAGACACTTGCAAGAAGAATTCAACAACTCAGTATAAAGATCATACACTATAATCAGCTTGGCTACATCTCAGGGATCCGAGGATGATTCAACATACATAAATCAATAAACATAACACACTCTATAAATAGAATCAAGGTTTAAAAAATTACATCATTATCTCAACAGACTGCAAAGGAGACTTTGACAAAATCCAAATTCACAGCAAAAACTCTGATGAAAATATAGAAGGACCTTATCTCAAACTGATAAAGTCATTAAGCAAGCCCACAACCAAACTCATACTGAATGGAGGGGAAAATATTTAGAGGAAAACATTTCCTCTGAAGTCAGGCAATAAGGGTGTCTACCCTCACTATTCCTGTTCAATGTATTCATAGTACTTGAAACATCAGTGAGAACAGTTAGACAATAAAATGAAATAAAAGAGAGACAAATAGGAAAGGAGGAAATCAAATTATCTCTATTTTCAGATTGTATGTAAGATTCTTTACATAGAAGATCCAAAAACTGCACCAGAAGACTTATAGTTCTGATAAGCAAATTTAGCAAAGTGTCAGGATACAAAATCAACACACCAAAATCAATAGCATTCTTGTACACTAATAATGAACTCGCCAAGAAATAAAACAGGAAAACAACTTCATTCATGATACTTAAAATAGATAAATAAATACCTAGGAATCAACTAAATCAGAAAAGCAAAACTGCTTGATAATGAAAATTACAGATGTCTGTACAAAAAAAAAAAAGGAATAGGACAATGAACGTCCCTGTTCTTAGATCAGCAGAATTAATACTATTAAAATGGCCCTACTAATAAAAGCAGTCTATAGACTTAATGTAGACTCTATGAAAATACGACATTTTTCTCAGAAGTAGTAAAAACTATCATAAATGCATATGGATCCCAAAACAGCCAAAGCAACCCTCCATACAAAAATAAATAAATAAATAAATAAATAAATAAATAAAACTTAAAAAGGCAGAGGGCAACACAATACAAGATTTCTAGTTACACTACGAAGCTATAGTAAAAAAAATATCATGGTACTAGGACAAAAACAGACATGCAGACTGATAAGGTTTTGGCTTAGAATGTCCCCCAAAAGCCTCACATATTCAGAGAGAGGGCTTTTGGAAAGTGATCAGGTCACATGGATGCTATAGTCATCAGTGAATTAATCCATGGCTGAGTTCATAGCTAAATGTAGTATGAGGCCTAGTTGAAACATATGTGTTGGGAGGGTGGGTTCTTTAGAAGATAGAGCTCCTTCCTTGATTCCTTCCTTGCATTTCTGCTTCATGGCTGCTGTGGACTGATCGATTGTCTTCAGATAGGCCCTTTTACCATGCCATTTTCTACTCTGGAGCCAACCATTGATTGACTCTTCCAAAACATGAGACATTAAATACCTCCTCTTTTAAATCCTCAGGTTTGTCTTACTGCTAGAAAAGTTAACTAACACATAGACCGAAAGACACAAGAAAAACCAGATGAACCTACAGCCATCTGATTTTTGACAAAGGAGTCAAAAGACAGTTGGAAAAAAAGACGCCTTTAACAAATGCTTTAGGAAAACTGGTTATCCATATACAGGAGATTGAAACTGGATGCATATCTCTCACACAACAGATAGATTAAAGATCCAAAGATAAAAACAAAAATTTTGAAACTACTGGAAGATACCATAGTAGAAACACTTAAGCCATAGGCACAGGCAAAGACTCGCAGAACAGTATTACAATAGCACAGGAAATGATATCAAGAATCAAAAAATGGCATTACATCTGATTTAAAAGCTTCTACTCAGCAAAGGAAACTATCAACAGAGTGAAAGGAAAATTGTACAAAATAGGAAGACAATTTTGCCAGCTACTCTTCTGATAATGGGCTAATTTCTAGAATACATAAAGAACTCAAAACATAATCTATAAAAAACAAGTGACCTAATAAAAATAGACAAATGACTTGCATTGACACTTCTCAAAGTAAGAAGTACAAATGGCTAACAAGTACATAAAAATATCTTTATTATCGTTAGCCATTAGGGGTAATGCAAATCAAAGCAACTCTGAGATCCCATCTTACTCCAGTCAGAACGCCTACCATCAAAAATTCAAAAAACAACAAATTCCAATGAGGATGCACAGACAAAGAAGCACTTCTATATTGTTGGTGGAAATGTAAACTAATGTAATCACTATGGAAATCAATATAAAGACTCCTTTAAAAACTAAAAATAGAGATTTTATTTGGTCCAAAAGAATTATACTATACTGTTATAGTATTTGCATATCCATGTTTATATGCAAAAAACATGTACAAATTATATGCACAATTCATAATAGCTAAGCTCTGGAGACAGCCTACATGTCCATTAACAGGTGAATGTATTTTTTTAATATGATACATATTTACAATAGAATATTATACCTTGTCATTTGCAGTAAAACAGATGAAACATGAGATCATAGTGCTAAGTGAAATAAGTTAGACACAAAAAGTAAATATTGAATGGTTTCTCACCATTCATTATATGAGAATGAATCTCATTCTCATATGAGAACCTTAAAATACAAATAAATAAATAAAATACAGGGGAGATGGTAGGAAACAAGATGGCCCTTAGAGATGCAGAAGAGGACCATAGGAATCAGGAAATGTAAGGGCAAGGATTTAAAGGTGTTGAAAATAATCCAAATTTGTTATATGCCTAATACCAATTCCCCAAGATAAGCATCACTGTTATGCATTGCATAGAGATACTTGTAAAGAAAACTAAGTTAACAGATTCAAACTTCAAAATAACTAAGACTTTTACTTTTTAACACCAACCACTTCTAACACAATTCAGTTTAAATCCAACACTAAGTCCCCAAGGTTAGCATCATATTCAGTCCCTCAAGAGTCTCCTTTATTCAGCCCCCAGTCACAAGAATCAGACCCAAGACACTTCTGTTGACTTGTTTACAAAGTGAGAGATAATCACAGCACACCCACCTTCATATTTGATAATTTTCAAGGCAAGAGCTTTATTTATTATCAAATTATTGTAAAGGATAAAAGTTCAGAATACCCAAATGAGAGAAATGCTTAGAGTAGGCATTGGGTAGGGTATAATTTGTAGCTTTCGTGATCTCTCTGATCTCAGAACCCTCTACGCAACCCCAAAGTGTTCACCAGCCAGAGGTTCACTGAGCTTGTCCTTTAGGAGTTTTTTAGAGGCTTCATTATAAAGTCATGATTGATTAAATCATCAATTATTGGTGGTTAACTCAGTCTCCAGCTCTTCTCCCTTTCCTGGAGGTTGGAAGGTGGGTCTCAGTGCTCTAAACCTCTCATCATGCTTTGAGTTTTTTTGTGACCAGCTTCTATCCTTATGCTATCTAGATGCCCCAGCAGTAATCTCTTTAGCACACATAAAGCATTCAACACTCCAGAGATTTGAAGGGTTTTTTGATCTATGTGCCAAGAATTGGAAAAAAATCAAATATTTATTTTTCATTATGCCAAATATGCTTTATAAGAAAAGCAATAGACGATCAGATTTTGACCAGGCATAGTGACACATGCCTTAAGATCCCAGATATTCGAGGGGCTGAAGCAAGAAGATTGCAAATTTGAGGTCAGCAAAATACAAATTTTTAAAAGGCTGCCAACATGGCCCAAGAGTAGAGTGCTTGCTTAGTATACACGAGGACCTGGGTTCAATCTCAAATATGGCTCAAAAGAAAAATTTTAATTTGGGGAGGGAGCTTAAAATTATAGAAGACTAAAAATAATAGATATCTAACTTTTGATATATGAGTTTAACAACATATAATACACAAAAAGAATTAATGAACTGGAAAATAAGTCAAAACTTGTCTAAATTTAATAAAAATAAGAGGACTGACAATACAAAAAGGGAGTATATGAAGGGGTTAAAGTGGAAGGGTTCAAGAGGGTAAGGACTGAGAATATTTCCCATACTGCAGAAAGAGATCAAGCCATGACTCTTCAAGACATTTAAGCCTTCTGAAATTCATTGCAAGTTCATTGCCACTACTTGGGCCACTCTGTTCATGAGCCCTATTATGCCAGCTGCTGAAACATTAGTGACAGAAACAGTCTGTCAGCTGACTCGTTTTGTGTACTTGGCTGCTTATTGCCTCACTTTTGAGAACTTTGTGACGGGCATGATCATGTAGCACACTTGAGTTTCAGTTCCATAGATACATGTATATGTCTCATCTCCCAGAGATCCTTACGTATGATCCACCAAGACTTTTTTTTCTGGGCCTCTGACCCTCCAGCCAGGCCATTCTCCATTGCTCATGAGGCTATAGGCTTCCCTCACACAACTTCTCTTTCTACACACGTTGAATGATCAGAGGCACTGATAAAAAATTCTGTCAACTAGGACAATTTCTGCTTACTCCTATCTTTCTAGCTCACCCCAAGTGGGACTGCAATGTAGTGACAGTCCATTTTGGGCCTTCATCCATATACTGAAACAACATATTCATGAATGAAATCCAGCCTTTGTTTTTTCTCCATCACCTGGTCATAAGGAACCCTCCATGAGGCATCAGCTGGAGTTTTCAGGACCAACCATGCATTAGAATATACAAGTTGTACATCTGGAATGTGGCATGCCTAAGTCACATGAGCAGGTGACCCAAACATCCATGTCGCCCACACTGTTGTATTGATATTTCTCACTTAGCAGACACCTCGTAGTCCAGGATGCTTCTCTGTCAGATGCTCTACCTGTAGCATGTGACCAGGTTGTCTACACTGCCTATCCTGACCTGGTGCTGACACGCCCAACAAACCCCCAAGTTGGGTACACTCATCTGTACTCTGTAAAGTGACCAGCATCCTTTCACCACAGCTAGGACAGACTGAGGAGCCTTGAACTGTCCCCAAAGCTTGAAGCCTCACATCACTCATCAAGTAGTCAGAGTACTATCCACAACTGAAGAATATTTTCTCCCTGGAACACAGTAGACTACCAACATCTCCTAATGGTAGAAGATACAAGATGTAACCTTTATGTGGAAGGGAGCTCCTTCATATGTCCCAGATCTCAAGACTCCCACAAAACTTTACTGATGTTGCTTGTCTCTGATCTTCACAGAGTTTATCTTCCATCCTCTGGAGCACATGTATTCTGTGAGGGCTACTACATGTTTGCTATTTATTGCTCAGTCAGTAATATTTATCTATCATCAGTACATAGGATCAATATAGTATTCTAAATTATAATTACATGTGGGAAATTGCCATGTTCCTGGGTGAAGATTGCACTGCTGTCTGGCATTAACATCTTCACTCGTGCACATGAAGTGAAGGTTTTATTTACCACACTGGCCAGGGTGAAGAGGACAACTCGAAATTCCCATCAGCTTTCCCTACTATTACAGCTCTTACCTTGCTGACAAAAAGTATTCATACGGCAGTTCTGCAAAACTCAGAGAATCCATACTGTGTCTCTGAAAAGAACCCATTCCTCTTTCTGAATCAGATCTTGAAATTAGATTCCTAACACATCAGAACCCAAGGCTGCCAAACAAGTCTCTGCCCCCGGATTAAAGAACAGACCAGTCCATCACGTGGAGTCATCACATTGTATTAATTGTTGACTTTGCATCTATACATCCTGGAGGGCAGCACCCAAATTCCACAAGATCTTGTCTCCCCACTAGCTCCTCAGCTGTCAGCTGCTTCTAAAGTGGTACTTGACCACACACCACAATGTATTCAAAACTACATTGACACACCACTACAGGCATGCTGGTATGGTAAAAATTTAAGACCAAATCAACCAAGGACTAGAGAAAATGTGGAGCAGCTGAAACACTCACACTACTGATGGAAAGATACAATGACACTGCCAGTTTGGAAATACACAGCTGCAACACAACCCAGCCATTCCACTTCTAGGCATTCCCTGAAGGAAAATAAAAGCATATTTTCAACAGTCACTTGTACACAATGCTGAAAGCAGGAAAGGGAATTGTGGAAAGCACTTTGAAGAGGTTGTAATATTATGCTTTTTTACCATAAAGATAATTGAGTATTCACTATGTAATAAATCTTTGGGCTATACACTTGTGATTTGTTTACTTTTCTATTTGTTATATAAAACAAAAATTTCAAGCCTATATAATAAAATATTCCTAAAGGACCACTTAAAATCAAAATATTTACTGATCCTTTAAGTATACAACATAAAATGACATCACCCTGGACCTAGAGGCAACATTTAAATTGAGAGCTCCCAGTTCTAAGAAGGAAGTTTTTAGTTGTGAATACACACATTAAAAAAAAAGTGATCCCAAATGACCTAATTGTGTGCCTCAATGTCCTGAGACTAAAAAGGAAGAATACACAGATCGATAAATCAAATAGAAGGTTCTTGAAAAGGATGGAAAAGGGATGGGGATAGATGAGAAGGAGAGGAATGAAAAGAGAAGAGAATCAAGATGCAATATGTATATGGACCAATTGCCCTACAATGGATTTACTCTGTATTGCAAAAATATACTAATACAAAAGGAGGGCGATAAAAATTGAGGGCTAGCAACTGGGAAGAGGGTAACTTATGTGAAGAAAACAGCAACAAAAAATGTTAGGTTTCATCGGGGCATGATGGTATAAAACTGTAATCTCAGCATGCAAGAGTCTGGGGCAGAAGGATCTACTTTTGAGCCATTCCTGGACTATATAGTGAGACCCTGTTTCAAAAAGAAAAAAAAAAAAAAACTAGGCTGATGTCCCTGCCTAAAGATATGAAAGCTAAAGCCTTATTTTTCTCAGTTTAATGGCAAAAGGCACTGGCTTCTTTATTTGAAGTTATTTCCAATCACAACAACAAAAGGTCTGTACAAATAATTACCTAAAATTGATTTAAAATTTGAAGTAATTTAAAGAAGATGATGGAAATGGGAGAAACAATAAACATTCTATCCTTAGTTTTAAAAGTGAGTTCCAGAAGAACTCATTCTGTATAGAAATTTAAACTAAGTGAATGGAGGGATAAACGTCACATTTATTGACCATTGCTATGGTTTGTTTAAAATGCTCTCCAAAATCTCATGTGGTCAGAGAGGTTGCTGAATTTAGCATTTGTGATTGGTTCATTGTCTAGCACTGGGATTGGCGGTGTGAGTGCTGCACCTACCCAGGGGCAGGTAACCACATACAATATAAAAGAGGGAAGGAGGAGTGTTTTTCCCCTTTTTATTCTTTTCATTCTTGTTGTTTGTGGCTGCAATGAATGGCTGCCCCTTAGTCATGCCACCTTGCCTTGGAACCAGCTAAGTGTGGACTGAAAACTCCAAAAACTGTAAGCTAAAGAAACCTTTCCTTCCTTCATTTTGGCTGTCAGGTATTTTTTCTCAACAATGAGAGAAAAGTATCTGAGACAACCATTGTTTCTATTCTCTAGTGTCCATAAAATATTTAAAGTGAGTTACAGGAAAGAATAAAGATACAAAACAGTTCAAAAAAATAGGGCCGGGAATGAAAAGAGGAAAACGGTGCTACGAAGGACAAATAAATCATCCTTCTCCTACCCTGTTCCTCTCCTACACTTCACCCCCAGCCTCACCACTCCCCCCATCCGCCCATTCCCTGCGCTGCACTCTGGAAAGCACCAAGCCTCCCCCACATGGCCACTTCCACTCTTGCTGCTTTCTCTGCTTTGAATATCTTCCCCTCCTTGTCTGCCAATCCTCCAAGGCATGTGATAGCCTCATACCCCAAGACTTTGCTGCTTCCCATGGGCTCCCATGATGGTTTTTACTGCTGGTACCCTTGAGAACAGGCTTTATGTCTGACTCATCTTAGCATCTTTAGTACTTGGCCTTTAGGATCTGTTCAAATAAATGCATATTTATTTGAAAGTGAAATGAATGGTTGACAAAACACCATTAACTGGCAAATGACATGTCTCTCTGGAGTTCTAGATAGCCCTGGGCAGGGCGGGGAGGGGGGAGGGAGAAGAGAAGGGAGAAAGGCAGGTATTAATCAAAAACACAACATCTAGGAAGGAGGGAACATTCTTCCACGCCTTGGAAGGAGGTTCCATGTAGCCTCAAGAGTCTTAGAAGGAATCCTTGGTCCAAGATAACTCCCTGGGCTCAAAATATATAGCAGAGGTGATTGTGCATGGGCATGGGCCTCTAGAAATGGAGAACAGTGCACAGAAAAAGTGAGGACATGGCAGAGCTTTCAAAGGCCTTAAAAAGTCATCTTGGCCAGAATGCAGAAGACAGTGAGGATCATGGTACAAGATGTTCCCAGGAAGGTGGGTTCAAAGAATCCTACAGGCCAAGTCAAAGGCTCCTGGCTGATTCTATACGCAACAGAAGTGCACTGACAGTAAAGGCAGGCAGGAGAGACATTACCAGAAGTTGTGAGAATGTTGAGGTTGTAGGACAGTGTAGAGTGAGCCAAATATGCTTCTGGGAAGCAAATGCAGCTGTCCTGTGGGGAAACGGAGTTGGCTTGGCCTGGAGTGGAGGATGGTGATAGAAGAAAAATGAACTTGGTCTGAAGGAACTCTGGAGCCAATATGTTATTAGTTGGGTCATCTCATGGAGAAGATGCCCAGCAGCAGGGAACAGATCTGTGCAGTAAGGGCTCAGGTTCCTAAATGAATGCAGAGGTCTGGATAGAAGGTGAGGAAATCACAGCAGATGACAGTAAAAGTTCTACTTGAGGAGCAACCAAGGAAGAATGAAGAGCAAGTGAGGAGACACTGCAGCAAGATGGGCCACTGGGATGACTCAAAGGTGAAAGGAACAAGAGGCAAAGTAGCAACCCCAGAAATCATGGACACTCATGTACCATCCACTTAAGTCTTAGATGTTGAAGAATCTATTCTCCAACTGTTGAGAATATCACCTACAGTCTGCTGTCAGCTGCAAGATCTCTTTAGAGACATCCTTCTTCTTCAAAGTCACATTGGGTTACTGGGGAATCCTGCATCTGCTGATTGCCTGACGCAGAGATATAAAGGCCATGGACCTCCAACCCCAACTCAGAACAACCTGAAGGGCCAGGCTAGCTTCAGGCTCTTGTGCAGTTGGCAGAGACTTTTGCTGAGACTGCATCACAGCCCACCACGCCCTATGCCCTACCTCTTCTTTTTCCTTCGATGACATCAAGGACAATCCTCAAAGGCAGTCTCAGGATGGTCCCTGCATGCTAATCTCCATCATCCAAGCTGATTCACAGAGAACTCAACCTATGACACTAGCATGGAATTCTTTCAGAGTAGAGTTCCTGGAATTCCAATGTACCAACTACATTTGGACTTTATTCAAGGTTCCATGTGGAAACTAATAATAATCACCAACACTTATTGAGCATTTACATGTGCCATGCACTTGCACGTTAACTCATTTATTTTTCAACTTTGTTTTACAGACAAGGTGACTGAGGCACAGACAGATTAAGAAACTTGATCAAGATCATACCACTATTATATAGTGATACCAGGATACAAACCCAGACAACCTTTGGTGTAGGTCAACCACCCCTCCTGCATGTGGGTTTGGTGGTGGTTGTTTTACTGTATTAATAATTGATCACTATTAGGTATATACTCATACTCCCTTTGTGGAACCAGATTATTGGAAGACAATTAGAACATGTTTCCTATGCAAAAATAGACCCCTCTTTCTTACTGTGTTCAATTTACACTACCATCTTATTGTGTACTAACTAGAAACACAGACTAGAAGCTAATGAAATATACCTAGAATGATAAATACATCTGCTGGACTATTGTAGAAAGGATAATACAGAAACAGATCTTCAAAAAGCAAATTTGTAAGTACATTACAGTTATTCTTAGCATTTTAAATACAATTAGTGATAAGTAAAAGTTCATTGTTTGTCAAAGTCATAGCTGAAGATACATGATCCCAGAGAACATATTCTAAAATCCAAGCAGACGTATATAGCTTGCAATTATCATCATTTGTCTATTTCTTAAATTTCTTTCTAGACAAATGTAAATTTGACAGAATTCAATAATGAAGAAAACCAGCATGTGAGAAATAAAAATAGTAAACCAAAACTACAAAAAAACCCTGTAGTTCACTTCATCTTTCAGGTCCAGCTTCTTTTTGTGAATATATTCTTGATTATGTTTATTATTAAAGTAATTAAATAATAACAAAGCAAGCTCTCTTTACATGTGTTTTCTGTTTCGTCTTCTATGCCGTGAGGTAAATATGAAGCTGTCAAAGAGAATAAACTGAGACAGGCTAAACTAATTTGCCACTGATGATCATCATTACAAACTATCTGAATGCGGTTCCACATCACTGAGATTTAAATAATCTGTCAAAAAGCCACCATACTCTAAAATCTGTATACAGAATCAGAGGACATGAGGGAGGAAGGAAGCCACAGTTAAAGAAATAAATAGAAATATCCCCATTCCTGACACCAAATTAGAAGAACTACTTTGGGACTAAGTTCTTTAAACCCCTCTTCTTTGTCCTTTCATCAAATGCCATTCCCATACAATTACTTATCATTCTCTCCTCAATCTTCAGGAATATCTCTCAATATCTTTAGAAAATATTCTCTACAGGGGCAGGAAGCGGCAAAATTATGAGCTATAATAAGCTTATCTTTCATTTTAAAACTGCAAGTTTTCAGTGCTAATAAAGACCTCAGTATGAAAAAATTCCTAAGAACTTAAAAATAAAATTCTTTTGAAAATAAAATTGTCAGTTATATTCCATTCTAGTTGTCCAAACTTTAAAAAGACATTTTATGCACAAAGATGTTCATTACGGTACTACTATTTATAATAAAAAAAAAGTGGAAATAAAATGAATGCCCAGCAATATGGGAATAGTATAAAAAATATCAATCAGAACACAGGGAAATAATGAGCTTTTTAAATGTCAAAAGTTTTAATAACATTTTCAAATGTGTGTGTATGTGTGTGTGTGTAATTTAGGTACCTACTTCAAATTATATGTAAAGAGTAAAATTCACATGGATGAAACATATAAAAAAACTAAAAATTTTGCAGAAAATATAATATTATATCATTATGATCTAACGGTAGGAAAGAATTGCTTAGCTAACATACAAAAAGCCAAACTTTAAGTAAAAGATCAGTAAACTCAATTACATTAAAATGAAAACCCTGTGTTCCCACACCCTATCACGCCAGTGTCTGCCTCTTTCTTCACCTCTCCTCCTCCTCCAAGTGTGTAACCTCGTTCTGTCTCCCCCTTATAAGGATACTTGTTACTGGATTCAGAGCCTTCTGGGTGGTTCAGGATAATCCCTACATGTCAAGACCCTCAGCCTAAGATCCGAGGGTGCAGCTCAGTTGCAGGGCACTTGTTTAACACGCACACAGTCTCAACCTGATTCCCATCACCACAAAAGTCAAATTTTAGTCTAATCACAACTGAAACAGCATTTTCTCTTCTTAAAATAACGTTTATAAATTTCAGGCCCTGGGGTCTGATATTTTTGGGGTAAGTATTAGTCAGCCTACTTATATCTACCCTACTGTGAAGCATTCAGTATCTTGTCTGCCCTGTACACTCCCTAAAGTCACATTTATCACACAAATTTGTGTGACAGTTATCACACTTGTGTCACATTTATCACACAAATTTAAGTCTTCAATTCATAGTGTTTAATGTCCTTTAATTGTCCCCCAAAATTTTGGCCAGAAAAATTATACACACTCCTGCAGCACTGTGTGAGGCACTGGTGAGGAGCAGAGAGGGACGTCCTGTTCTGACAAAACTGCCGCCTGTCCCACGAGGGAAGCAGAATACATTGCTGAGATGCGACTCACAGTCCCAGGCAGGGGTCAGCATCTGCAGAGCAAGAGGCATTCATGGCAAAGCTGAAAGCAATGGAGACATGCATGGGATGTGAAAGATCATTTTCCAGTTCATATGCCAGTAATGACAGCAAATCGCTTCCAGTTTTGCTGTGGTTTGAGCAGTCTAACCCTGGACAAGGAGAACGGGAAATTCTTAATCTATATAGGGTTCCTAAGTGGACTAAAAAAGGCTTTCTCCAAGGCCTAGATGCTTAATAGTAATCTTCTTCCATCCCCATACTCCTCCACTACTACCCATTTCCAACTTTGTCTTTCCTTTCTTACACACACACACACACACACACACACCCCACAGCCCACAGCTCCTTGCAGCCTGTCCACAAGAGTTAAAAGGGTATCTGAAATTACTGTGTACCCCTGCCTCTCTCACTACTACATTC